>JACWBX010002343.1:0-25412 GCA_014622435.1 Polypedilum pembai | reverse complement strand
ATGATGACAACTTTTTATATTCAACAATGTAATCATTTTATTTTAACCTTCTGAAAGTTACTAATTGTTTGAGAAAATTTTTTAACTCTAACAATTTTTATTTTTAGCCTTTAAAAGCTTTTCAAGGTGTAAAAATTTCAACTTTCATTTGATTTATATAAGAAAACAAACTCATGTAAGCCATATATGCAATGTGACTCACGAAAGGGTTAAATCAATAGATGACATAGAAGCATCACATGATAGATGTTCCAAAAAGTTTTCCTAAAATCAATTCTTGTTTACTAGTGATACAAAACAACTTTTGCTCATAAAAAATTCAAAAAAGTTTTATCTTCTTTTCTTGTCTTTAATTTTTGATGAAGCAATTTTTCTCATAATAAAATAAAGTAGAAAGAAAATCAAATTTTTGCTATATTCATAGAACAAATTATGAGTATTATGGTTTTTGACATGTTTTAGCAGTCATATTTTATTAAGGCTTAACAAAAATTAAAACGAAAAGATTGATGAAATTTTTAAAAGAAATAAAATCAAGAAGGAATCAATTTTAAGGAAAAAAAATTAAATTTCATCAATATTTTGACATAGATTAGGCGAAAGTCAAAAAGCATTTCACGACTAATTAAAAAGCAATTATTTGATGAACTAATCGTTTAAGCTTTAGTGGATTTTCAATCGAACATTTTAACCAACTAAAATTAAGTTGATCGTTTTTAACCAACCAAATACGATTTTAATCGGAAAAATTTTATTTTAACCAAAATTTCTTAATAACACCAGGGTAACAAAAAATACGTTACGACTTTTCGTATGTTTGCCGTGGCATGCTAAAGGTATATAAACGGTAAGGTTATCGTATTTTAGGTACTGGGGATATCAAAACTAAAATATTTTTTAATAAGCAAAAAAAAGTTTAAAATACAATAGACACATGATTAAAAACTTGACGGAGTTTCAAATTTCAAAATCAACTGTATAAAAGAATTGATTTAATAATAAATCTAGACAGGATTATATAACCAAAAGTTGCTGCTATATTTATATTTTTAGAAAAGAAAATTCGATAAATTGTTAAATTACGCTTTTGTATCTATAAATAGAAATAATTGTGCTTTCTAAAGTTTTGAATGAAATTGTAATTAGTGAATAAAAGAATAAATTTAAAAGTCTAAATAAAGTTTTAAAAAAAATCGAGTGAAAAATAAAAATTATCACTTACTTTATTATTTAATAAACAAGATAAAATTCCAAGAAATTTAAAAGTTTATAAACACAAAAACACTCTATAAATAGCAAAATAAGCTTACACGAAAAGTGTGAAAATAACAAGCACTAAGTTTCACACTAATTATTACTCACATGAACTTTCTTGTCATCAAATGTAAAATTAAACACACCCGAACCGGCTCTTAAGAATTTTGGTTTATCATTTTTTATTACAATTCGTTTGTGATTTTTTTTCTTACGTAGAAGCATGCAAAAGTATCGTGTCATAGTTTCTGATTTTTTTCCTTTGCAGTTCCAGAACTTCTGTGATATGTGACTGCTAAAACAGAACTAAAAAGGCACACAACGAGAAAGAGTTTAACAACAAAGCAGAAAGACAATAACAAGCAATACTTTCGTTTCCATGCTTATGTTGTATGCGAATAAATAAACCTTTTGCCTTTAGCTTTGAGCTTTAATTCTCGTGTGCAATGCAAAGAGAATGAATGAGTTTAAAATTGGTGAAAAATGCGCTTTATATGATTATTTTTGCACATATCTGAATGAAAAATTTAAAATCATTGAAAGTCATGAGTGTTAGTTGGCTGCTTAAGGGTGAAAATGGATTGTTAACAATAAAAACTCATAAGCTACATGTTCCGCAATCAATATATCTGTTATTATTATTATTGAATATTTGTTTAAAATTCACGTCATCATCACAAACAAATGTTTTTTATTCTCGCTCGTGTTTTCATTATTTTAAAATAAATTTGTTATCACCTAGGCTTAAAAGTGTCTACAATATCATGGTATAAGTGCAAGAACATCTGAATAAATAACAATCAATGACGCGTAATTAAGAGATGAATTGAAGAAAAAAAAGTATAATGCCTACGTGTAGCTATAACTTACTTACTTCAGTCACAATTTCTTTGATTGATTTCTAATCAATTACTTTATGAAAATTTCATATTTTTTGCATAAACGAGTATCTAAAGATTTCAATACTTTATGAATAAAATGAAAAAACCTAAAATTTTCCATTTGGAATTTACTATTTTTTAATTCATCAATTTACGGAATTATTCTAAAATAACATAGTTATCCCTTTCTTTTTTTTTTTTCAAATTAATCTGACGACTTTTTTTAAGTTAAAAAGAAACTAAAAATATAAACCAAAGAAGACTTTAATCAATTGAAAAATTTTATGCTTTGAAATTTTTACAAGCCCAAATAGACGTTTTTTGCTTAATATGCGAATGAAACTCTAAATGTTTTCTGCAAAGTGGAAGATACTATTGGAAGAAAAGTTGTTTTCGATGAAGTTTATCATTGAAAGAAAAATAAAGTTAATTTAAACTTTGAAGACTCTTTTTTATTTCATTAAAATTAATAAAATTAAAACATTATAAATTGGAAAATTTCAAACTGGTTAATACACACGCAAATTTAACTTTTCATATTTATCATTTAGGAAGTGCTGGAGCAGAAGGTCCTTGAGGAGGAGGTGCTGGAGGTGCTACAACAGGAGTATCTACAGCTTGTTTAGGAGCCTTCTTCTTCTTCTTCTGCTTATTCTTACATGGTGGATGACAAGCGCCGCCTAAGTCAATTTCCAATTTTATTTTTGTTCCACCTCCGAGTTCTTTGCATGCTTTTTGAAGAGCTTTTTTCTCTGCAGCTCTATGCTTCTTTTTCGCCTGACATTTTTCGTCACAACCAAGGACGACTGCTGCGCAAATAAGAAAAACCAAGAAGATCACTGTAAGTTTCATCGTTTTACTGATATGAAATGACAACTAACGAGACAGTTTCTGCAACCTGCCATTTTATAGTGCGTCTCTCACTTGACGCTATTCGCATACATTTGCAATTGATGAGAAAAGAGAACAAATACATTTTTAGGGAAACAAAAGAGAGAAGATGTTTTCGATAAAGTTTATCATTAAGTGAAAAAAATGTGAATTTTAACTTTGAAGACTTTTTTATTTTTATAAAAATAAGAAAACTAAAAAAATATAAAATAGAGAAATTTTAAACTGGATAATACACACGCAAATTTTACTTTTCATATTTATCATTTAGGAGCAGGTGGAGCAGAAGGTCCCTGAGGAGGAGGTGCTACAACAGGAGTATCTACAGCTTGTTTAGGAGCCTTCTTCTTCTTCTTCTTCTGCTTATTCTTGCATGGTGGATGACAAGCGCCGCCTAAGTCAATTTCCAATTTAATTTTTGTGCCACCTCCGAGTTCTTTGCATGCTTTTTGAAGAGCTTTCTTCTCTGCAGCTCTCTTTTCTTTCTTTGCTTTACATTTTAAGTCACAGCCAAGAACGACTGTAGCACAGATGAGAAACACCAAGAAGATAAGTGTAAGTCTCATTATTCAATGAATAAAGAATGATAACTAAGAAATTTAATGGACGGTAGGAACTATTTATAGTCTGAAACAAACACAATCACACTAATTTTATTACTAAAACATTTAAATTTTAATTCAATTAGTATTAAAATATTTTTTATACACGTGTAGTACATGAAAGCTCTTAAAACTTCATAAAAAAGTTTTGAAAGGATGCAAATGAGTTATAAACAGATAACTGTGCAACTCTTTAATAAAATAACATATGTTTTTCAAATTTATTAAAATAGAATAAGAAATTTACTTCTTTTATTATCTGAATCAGAAATTTTTCATTAAAAAAGTTAAAGTTTTTAAATATTTTAATAAAAAATTTTAAATTTATCTTCCATTAAATTATTTGATTTTTATACAAACAATATAAAATTTTATTTTATCTTAAATTTCAAACATATACATATAAATGTTATCAAAAAGATATAAAATGAAAAAAAAATAAATAATGTAAATTACTATGTAATTTTGCTAATTTAATTTGAAATTGAAAAAAAAATTTTGACAAGCTGAGACCTAAAATTAATTTAATTCTTAAAGTAATAAAATGTAAAAAATAATAGTGTTCGTCTATCGGCGCCAATATCCACGCCGATATTTTTTTGAATATAAGATAAAATATGAGTTTGCTCAAGAATTAAAAATTATTTTAACTATTAAAGAACGTAATAAGCATTAGTTCTTCTTCGTTAATACATTTTGAATTTATAAAAAAAGAAGAAAATTTAAAGAAACTCATAACACAACCAAATAATTATAATTGTTGAATTGAATTGAAGTTTCATTTACACAATATGTTCTTTTATGTTCTGCTACACGTTCTCTAAACCATTGAAGAATTTTTCGGCAGCTCATAAACGTTCCTGTACCTTTTGTATGATCTAGATTTTTCAAATATTTTGATATTTCAAAACCCATTGTAGGAAATTTTTAGAAAAAAAATTTGTTTAAAATTAATAATTTAAATTTAATTTATTGTATAACTTAAAAATGGCTTACATACATTCATAATAACAATTTGAATTTAATGGAACTTTAAAAGCTTAGAATAATCAAATTTTATTACAGAAAAATATTGAAAATCTGGTTTTTATTATTCAAATTTAAAATTTTCATTAAATATCGTCACCGATGTACAACAACACATCGACGACGATTTTATGAGTCGACGAATTTTACGAACCCTAAAGATTGAAAATTGTTTCATTTTAAAAATCCAAATTATTAGATACATTCCTTTTCAATGCTTTTGGGATGGCACGATAAATAAACAGAAAGTTTCTATGTTTTTTTAATAACTCAATTTAGTTACAAATGAGACTATAATAAAGACTAGTTTTATAAAGCTAAAAAATTTAAAAACACAAAAATTTTATTTCTTTAACTTTGAAGACTTTATTTTTAATTGAGAAAATTTATACCAATTATTTACACGCAAATTATAAAATTTTTACATAATTCAAGTTCCTGGCTTTTGTGCTTTACTTGGTCTTCCATCTGGACCTTGGGTTGGAGCTGGTGTTGGAGCTGGTGTTGGAGCTGGTTGTTGGAGCTGGTGTTGGAGCTGAAGTTGGAGCTGATGTTGTTTCAACTTTCTTTGGCTTTTTAGCTTTTTTCTTCTTCTGATTTTTACATGGTGGATGACACCCTTCGCCTAAATCAAATTCTAATTTTATTTTCGTACCACCACCAAGTTCTCTGCATGCTTTTTGAAGAGCCTTTTCTTGAGCTCTTTTTGCTTTTTTCGCTTGACATTTGTCATCACAGCCAAAAACGGCTGATGCGAAGATTAAAACAATCAAAAAGATCACTGTTATTCTCATTGTATTCAAGAACGATAACTGAAAATATTTTCTGTAAATGCGTTGCCTTTATATCAGAAAGTTGAAACTTTTATGTTACCACTAAGACTTATGAATTGAGAAAAGCTTTTAAAAGAAGATGAGTAGTTGTAAAGATGTTTTGATATTTTGTAATTCGAGAGAATTTTCATTGATATTTTTTCTACATCATAAAATATTGAGAAAAAATAATTGAAGTAGCTTAAAAAATTTTATTTGATGTTTGAAAATTTTTTTTCATAATCGGGAAAAAAGAAAAGAATAATTTACATCATCATATAAAGTGAAAGTATCGAATAAGCTCTGTAAAATATGGAAATTAATGATCACTCAAGAAATCTCTTGCTGTGTGTCTTTATGAAGTGCTTCTTAAGACAAATGAATATGACCAATTGACTAAAATAACGAATTGAGCAAGTTGAAGTCGAGAACTTTGCATTTGAATGAAATGAACAAAAAAGTGTCAGTTTGAAGAAAACTTTCTAATATATGCGAAAATTTCAAATGATAAAAACTTTAACTTTTCTTAGAAAAAGTTTACTATAAATCCTTTTATACGAATGTTTTTAATGACAAAATCTTAAGAATTTTAAAAATATATTAAGAGACGTGAAATTTAAAAAGTTGAGAGAGACGAGCTTTTTATAAAAACATTTTAACTGTAAATGTGAGAAACACTTTACTCTTTGATATCACTAAATATTATTTATCACTTTAATCAATACAATCAAATATAAAAGCGTCTGACGTGGAACATTTTCATTAATAATTTATTATTCATCATCACATGTTTGTTTTATTTGAGAAAAACTATCATACGTAGATTGAATTGTGAACAGTATCTAAGTGAAATTTGTCGCGAAAGGAAGAGGGCTTCTTTCTTAGAATTTTTTATTGTAAGTAAAATCCTTTTAAAAATTTCTTATTACAAAACATTAAAAAAATTATTCACATTAAATTTGCCAACAAAACATTTAAAATTTTCAACCAATGAGAAGATTTTCTTTAGATGTATTTATTTAATGAATTTCTTTTTGATTGTATTTGAGAGAATATAAGACCTCGCTTCAATATTTTCTTTCATTTTTTCCCTTATAGACTGACAATAAAAACTACAAAAAATGAGATTTTTGAGCATTTTCCTCATTCTGTGTATTTTTGCCGCAATTGCTAGCGCTGAACCACAAAGAACCAAAAAAGGTGCTCCAGCTAAGCCAAAACCAGCTCCCCCAAAACAAGCTCCAGCACCAAAACCACCAAAAGATGATGATGAGGAAGAAGAAGAAGATGAAGATGAGGATGGTGATGACATCAAACTTCAAAAAGGACATGATAGTTTAGATGAAGATGAAGATAAGGATGATGAAGATGAGAATGAATCAAAAAAATTAGCTTTGAGAGCAGCCGCCAAAGCTCTAGAAGGAAAAGAAAGTGATGAAGATGACGATGAATAAATAACATTTATTTTATTTCTTGTGTCAGATTAAAAAACATCTGATCCTTTTTTCAATAATTCTCATTGAAAAAATCATTGATGAATTTTTTTTGATTAAAAAATTATTTAAAAAGGAAAATATTTTGTTGAAATTTGTTTTATTTCAGAATAACGTGCAGATTTTAATGATCAATCATTTTGTTTCAACGGTAATTTAAACAACAAATTTTTCAGTTCTAAAGTCTTAAAAAACTCCTGAAACAAAAAAAACGTTCAAAACTATTGTTTAAATTTTTTTTCAAATTTCGTCTATTTCATTAGAAAATAAATATTTAGGCACGTTGAATTTTATTTTATGTACATTACGTTAAAAAAGGTTTGAAGTTTATGGCAGCAGTAAAAATAATCTTACAGATCTTACAAATTAAAATAAATTATTTTTCATATTTACAGAGCATCATTAACTATATGAACACATTTAAGGTTATTTGATTTGTACACAGTGGTTCTCATTATCGAGGACATTCATTAAGTAGTACATTGTATAGCTTATCCATATCAATCCAATCAATAATTTCTAAACCATTTGAACCTGAATTAAGCTTGACATTCCGAATGCAGCCTTTAAAATTTTCTCTCATGATAATCGAGCGTGGAGTTGATGATTCTGACAAAAATAAACGAAAAAAATGGTTAAAAAAATGTCAATTATAGTATTCAGCTTCATGTGTGTTTGATCAGCCTGTTTAATGAAGGTGACAAACAAACACGTCACGACATGTGCTCCAACTTGAGTTAAAGTCTCACATTTTTGCGTTTTATTTTTCATGGTAACAAAAAATATTTTTCAACTCTTACCTGATATACCGCCTATAAAAAGTGGCGATTTTGTCTGCAATTTTCCAATATTCTCGTTCGAAGATGCAACCACAGATTCTTTATTATCAATTCTTATTGCTATTTGATGGGTATCATAAAACGCATTTATTGTGTGCCATTTATTATCACAGATTGAAAATTTCGAAGAGAGCTTCGCCTCAGCACGTAATATTTCACCATTGTTAAAGTCACATGACATTATTAGCTGTAAAAAATATCACAAATATTTATTAACTTTTTTAGTTTTCTTTAATTTTCTTCTTCTTACATTTCCATCTGAAATTTCGATCGAAAGACTCGGCGTTCCAGAATGCTCTGAGATACTTAACAGAATTCCATTCAATTCGGATGTTTTAAATTCCATTTCGATCTCAAGATGTTTCCCAACATTGAATTCTTTTTCTATAAATTTTCATATATTTTCATAAAATTTCTTTAATATTTACTTTTAAACTTACTATATTCCGCATAAGCGTCACCAGAAAAGTAAGAGCCCTTTTCAATTCTTGGAAAGCATTGACCTAAATTATTAAATTGCCTCGTCAAATCTTGTGCGATTCCATTAACTACGAATCTTCTTATGCAACCCTTAAAATCTTCTTTTTTGGTTATAACTTCTTTATGAAGAGTTGGCACGCTCTGTGGCAACCCACCGATCAAGAAAATATTAGATGCGAAAAATTTCTTTGGTATTTTTATACTTTTTTGACTCTCATTCTTAATCTTGCCATTGCTCGTCACTGTAAGCGTGAGAACATGATTTTTGCTCTCAATAGTAATATGATGCCATTGACCATTGTTTGATTTAATTGGAATGGAAATTTCTTCTCTCTTGCGACCACGAATCGTGAGAACAATGTTTCCATTGCGAAGGAAAAGATAAACATAATGTTTTGGTTTGTCACGTGAATCCTAATTGTAAGAAGTTGTCTTTTTAAATGTGAATTTATATAAACTTAAAATACTCACTGGAACAGCAAATAAAAATCCATCAGGATAAAAAGTTCGGTAATCAAATTGAATGTTAACATTTCGATGCCAAATTGGTCGAGGTGGAATTTGAATCATTGAGTAACTATATGGAGAATTGCCGAATTTGAAAGCATTCGATTCGTAAGAGTAACTACCGACCTGTAGAGTGATTGTGGAAGGATTTTTTGTGATGTTCAAAAACAGTTTAAAAATTTTATTTGTTTTTTCTAAATCTTTTTTTTCTTTATTTGATAGTAAATAAAAAAGTTATGAAAAATTATGTGTGTATTTTGTTACAAAAGATGAATTGTGTATGATAAGTTTTTTCAGTTAGTTGTGCGAGAGTGCATGTGATATATTTAGAGTGATAGGCAGTGTACAAGTTACAGTATTTTTTAATGATTTTTTTTTCTACATAGTTTCCCCGCAATCATCCTAAATGTATTAAATTTAATTTGTTAGTAAACTTGTTAGTTAAAATTTTTTGAAATTAAAATTTCAAGAAATAATAGAGATTTCTACACTAACTTTTATCACAAACAATTCAAATAATTTATTATTTCTGCATTAAAAAAATTAATCAAGTTAGAAAGCACGAGAGCTAATTTTCGTTCTATTATTTCTTGAGGAAAAATTTAAAAGTTTTTCACTCACCCTCTGACATCCTTCTTTGACTTCTTTAAACTTTGCTCCAATTGGTTCAGTTTTGATTTCTAATTCAAACGTGCTTCCCATTATTGGACCGAGAGCACCAAATTTCACATTTTTAAAGCTTATTGGCGAATCAAATGAAATTGTTTTGTTATTAAATATAACGTCTTTTATTGCGCCTTCCAAACCATTCATAGTTGGCATTAAATTGTCAAATTCAGGAAAGTCTGGCACTCCACCAAAGAAAAGACCACCAAGGTCTTCAGGACTAGAAATAAGAGCTTTTGAAGCCGGCAGTGATTTAGTTACATCGAGATTGTCGTCAATTCGCAATTCAAATCTTCGACCAAATTTGTTAACATTCACTACATGAAATTCTCCATCGTTTACTGTCACATTTGACTGAAGTTGTATTGATCCCTTTTCCGATGCAATCCACACATGAATATTTCCATTGATGAGTGACACTGAGAAATTTCCTCGAATGTCTTTCTCATCAAAGTCATCAACTGTTTGTGGTGGAAATCCAGAAAAAAGCAGCAAACAATCAGATTGCAAAGTTCTGAACACGAATGCAAAATTTGCTCGTTTTCTTAATGTATGCGATGGAAGTTCTAAATAGCCATTGCCATAGAAACCAGCTTTTGAAATAACTGTTTTGCATGTTGGCTCGATTCCATAATAATTTTGACTCTCAAATGGATCAAGAAATTCTCCATTGATTTGAATATCACGCATGCAACCGAAAAAGGCATGATCAGCACCAGGTGCTTTTGTTGTGCCTGATACGAAACCAGGTGGTACACCACCAATATAAAATGGAGCTTTCGACACTTCGGGCAGCATTGAATTTGTTATAGGCTTTGAAGGTGAACCTGTTTGTGCTTCCTCATTATTCACTTTGAGACTTCCATTTTCTGTATTTCTTCTTGGTGTGAATTCTCTTGCTGCTTCAACATTGACCCATTCTCCAGTATTAAATCGGTTCGTTGTGTTTATTTCGAGTAATGATTCTTCACCATAATCTATTCTAAAGACAAGTTTGCCTTCGTGCAATGTTAATGATATTGAACGGTTCTAAAAATGAAAAAGTTAGTTTCAAAAACAAAAATTGAAAGTTTTTGACTTACATTTTTCTCATCAACTGTTAAAAATAATAAAGCATTTTCATCTAAAGTTTTAAATGTCATTTGAAGTGAAAAAAGTTTTTTTGGATAAGGTCTTGAGCTGATGCTATGAACAACTGAATAGCCATAGCCATTAAAATGACGTGAATTTTGACTGTCAGATGATTCTGTAGGTCCTGCCATAGCGCCATCACAAATGCCCTCAGATGAAACAAAATGCCAAAGACCAACTTGTGAATTATCTATTGTCACTTGATGAACTATTACACTTAGGCCATTAGCTGATTTCATTTCTTTTGGCCGAAGACTATCAGGCACACCGCCAATGTAAATTCTGTTATTTTGATTGATGGAAAAGCGACTAAAATCAATACTTGTTGCACCATTAACTGAAGGAAGTGATGTCACAAATGAACCATTATTAGCCATTCTACTAACTGACAAACTCATAAGATTTAAATTTCTTTTTGCTTCAATTTTGTACCAAGCATCATCGTATTTTGGGTCTCGAGTGAGAATTTCAAGAGGATGCATAATAGTTCCACTATCCCCACCCATATTCCAGAGTAGATAGATTTTTCTTTTGATCATTTCGAGTGCTATAAATTTATTGTTTTCTCCTTGAATGAAAATCAGTGGTGAATTTATGTTGCTGCGTGAATTAAGTGCAAAAGTCATCATAATTTGATTTGATGTTGTCACACCAATAATTGGTGAATAAAAAGAACGAACACATGTATCGTCTGTTGACTCTAAAGAAACTCGAATCTGAAACAAAATGAATTTTATTAGAAAATGTGATGATTATATAATGGAAAAAAACTCACGCTTTCAGCAGCATGCTTAGCTTTTGTAATTTTATCTTTCAACTCTTGAAGCTTTGCTGAGAGAGTTTCATTTTTAGCTTGAAATTTATCCTGTTGCTGACCAAATTTTCGCTCATTAGTACTCAAAATTTTATTTGATTCTCTAATATTAATCAAAGATTTTGCAATATTTTCTTCAGCTAAGCCAAATTTAGTATCCCATTCAGGATCAAGTTCACTTAATTTCTCTCTTAGTTTAACTACATTCTCAGTAACTTCATTAACATCTCGATCTGTGTTTTTAATTTTCTCAAGAACATCATCAATCATCTCTAAAGATTCTTGAACACTCTTCCGCGATTCATTGTTGCTCATTTTAGTAATTTGCGCTGACATTTCATTGTTTATTTTGCCACTATTATGGATTGTTGCGCTCATATTCTTAACAAGATCTTGTTGTTGATTCAAAAGCACTTTCAATTCTAGAAATAAAAGTAAATTTATTTCCAATATTTTATAAAACTAAATAAATTTTTACCTTTAATCTTTACAATTTGTTCTTCTGCATCTTGCTGAATTGCAATAGATTCTAGTGACAAATCATTTCCTCTTTCCATCATAGTTTCCTCATCAGGATTTGTTGGATTTAATTTTTCATGGCTATACATTGCAGCTTCTTGTGCTTTATCAGCTGCTTCTCTTGCAGCGTTTATTGATTCAGTAATATTACTATAAGCTGTTCCTGCTTTTACCGCTAGTTGTGCACCATCTTTACTATTTTGAAACAAATCTACAATGACTTTACTGCGTTCTGCTAAACTCTCAGCATGTTTTCTTGCTTCAACAACTTCTTGGTCTTTTACTTCATTGATTTCACCTTCTCTTTCTTTAATGACTCTTTCAACTTGATTATGAAGTGATTTTAAATCTTCATTGGTGACTTTTGCTTTATTATGATTGTCACTAACAGATTCCATCAAAGATGCTGATTGTGCCACAATATTTTCGTCAAGAATTTCATCAACTTCAGTTGACTGTTGATTCAATTTTGCAACAGTTTGCTTTAGTTTTTCAAAATCTTTTTTATTCTTGGTAATAAAAGCTTCAGTTTCTGTAGAGTCACGAAAAACTCTATGAGTGATGTTTTTTAAGTCATCCAAGCGTTCATGAAAAATCTTTTGATCTTGCAAAAACTTTTCTAGTCGTCCTTTTTGATTATTTGCATTTTTAAATTCATCGGTCCAAAATTCATATTGATCTTTGACACATTTTTCAACAGATTTATCAATTGATAAATCTTCTGTTCGTTTTACAACATCATCATAATACATTCGAGCTTCTTTCAAGGCATTTGGTAGTTTAATGTGATGATCACTCGTTCCATAATTTTCTAAATTAATTATAGTCTCCTGAATTGAACCTGAGAGGTCACGTGAATCGACCAAAATTGCATTAGCATCTATTTTGAGCTTTTCTGCTTTTTGAATTTTCTTTTCTGTTGTTGTGCTTAAACGATTTGCCTTATTTAGCAACGTTTCTGAACGCAGTAGAAGCTAAAATCGAAAATAAATGTAAATTGAGAGAACTTTATAAATTAAAATCATAACAACTTTCTCACCTCATCTGATGCGATATCATTAAAATTATCGACAGCATCAACGGCTTGAAAAAATTCATCGAAGTCATTTGAATAATGATCTGTCGCATTAATTAAGTCCTTTAGTTTGTGCCAAGGTGCTTTCAAATTATGCAAATCAATTCCATCGATATTCATTTGGAATTGATAAATCATTTCATCTACCGTATCAAGAAGTGTTTGAGTACAATTATCACACACTGAAAAAAGATTTAGAAATTAAGTTTTGCTCAAAATTTCAAAAATTTTAACTCACATTGACATTCATAATCAATTAATAAATGTCTTGGCAATTCACATTTGTCACATCTTCTTCCTGTCACTCCCTGCTTGCAGTTGCATTGACCATTCAAATAATCACACTCGTCTGACACAATTCCTTCAATGTTACAATCACAACTTTCACATTTGCCATCAGGTTCCTGTGGTTGGCCAAAAAATCCTCTTGTACATTTTTCGCAGAGCGGCCCAGAATAACCTTCCTTGCAGATACACGAAACTCCTTGTTGATCAACATAACAACCACGAGCAAATTTTTTATTAGTTTCGGGACAAGGACAGGCTTGACAAATTTCATCCGGATTTCCATAGTATCCTTCATCACAAACTTCACAGTTAAAACCACCAGTATTGTATTTACAATTCTAAATAAATAAATAAATTTTAGTAATAAAAATCTAACAGAAGATTTGATAACTTACAATGCATTCACCGGTTTCTTTGTCACATTTATTACTTCTTCCATTGCATTCGCATGGAATAACTTTTCCAACAAGATCTTCTAGCAAATTTGTTGATGTTGTTGTGTTTCGCCAACGATAGTAACCTTCAGCTGGGTCTTGACATGAATCGCCAGAATATATCTCCGGACATTGACATTTTTCAATTCCTGAAGCTATTGCTGCATTATTATTTCCATTTCGAGGCATTCCAACTGACATCGTTGCATTTTGAATACTAGAAATCATAATGTTTGATTTAAATTTTAAATGAATAGTTTTTAAATGACTTACGTGACAGTAACAAAATCTTGTGAAGTTGTGACTCTAACAAAAATATGTTTGACATTCTGCAATGCAGTCATCATTATGGCACGACTTATATTATATCCATTAGACGCATGACTCCAATAAGACTCATGAAGAATGACATTGAATGAATCAACATCATTATTGTACTCGCTATAATAGTAATTGAGTGTTAAATGATAATGAGTATGAAGCTGCACAAGTGGAAATATTTGTAAATGTTCGTAATCATAATTTGTACGATATTCAAATGTACTTAAAGTAAAATTTAAAAAGCCTCCGTAGCTGCTCGTTTTATCGCCTCGAAACTCTTTGGGTAAATCTATGTAAATTGGACTATGAAAAGCTTGTCGTGTGCCTATAATGATATCCCCAGAATGCCCTGGCATTATCATCAATCCATTCCGAGTCTCATAGCGAGCAGTTTCACGATATACATGATTGTTTTTTGTATGCGACAAAATTATATATTCAATATCCTCATGATAATAACGAGAGTGATAATCAGTGATGTAATTGACTGAAATATTTCTTGGACCCATAAGTCTAACTTGAGCCCAAATTAGATCATTTTGTTCGCAAGTTTGTGAACGACCAAAACAGAAACATCTCGTACAACCATTTGGGTTATATTGAGACAATCCAAAAGTTGATTGTCGACATTCATCGCATTTCAGTCCCGTGACAAGTTCCTTGCATGGACATTGACCTTTTTCGTCGCATTCAATAATGCTATCATCAAAACTCTTTGATCCTCGAATGTCACAATTGCATTTTTGACAATTTGGAAAACCATAATAGCCAGGAGCACAATAATCACAAGCTCTTCCAGCATAGCCTTCTTTACACTCGCATTGACCTGTCAACAGTTCACATGATTGTTTCAACGATCCTGCTTGATTACATTCGCAATTTTTGCAGCCTCGTAAATTCTCCCAGCCCCACGTGTTTGGATAACAGTGCTGACATTCATTACCATGACTCAGAGGTGGACAAATACACCGCCCAGTCTCTTGATCGCAAATTTTTGACGGGCTGTCACAAATACTACACTCTGAAATCGTTAGTCAATAATTATTTGTTTTCACTTCATTAATCTTGTTAAAATTGACTCACTTTTACAACCTGATGATGAAAAGCCGTAATAGCCATTTTTACAGCGATCGCATTTGGCTCCCTCGACACCTTGTCGACAAACACATTCGCCTGTGTATATGTCACAATTCTCGTGCTCGCTTCCATCTGAATTACACGCGCACTTTTCACATCCCTGCTTCGAATCAATGTTCCAATGGCCATGCTCGCAGCGGTCGCACGTTCTACCGATGACATGTGGACGACACTTACACTGACCAGTTTTGGTGTTACAAACTCGATCCTCGGAACCGCTGACATGACAATTACAACCTAAAGCAAAGAAAAAGAAATGAATATTTATTGATGTTGTAAAATGTAGATTATCGAAAGATTAAAGTCTTTAGAGTCTCCACGTTTAGTTAAAAATGAGTTTATATTTATAAAATAGATGACGATGATGATTTTCTTCTTCTTTCCACGCTTTACTTTCAACAGTTACATGTGAATTAAATGTAGATTTAAATATTTAGATTAGAAAGAAGAATTTTCTTCATCTTTCGTGTAAGCGAGGAAAGAGCGAGATAGATTATCAAAAACTGAGAGGGAGAGAGAGAGAGAAAGAATTAAAGTTTATTTTTTCAACACTTTTCTCAAAAAAAATTTTGAAACATTTTTTAAGCATGTTCTAATTAAAATTTAAGGAGAATAACAGACAATAAACAAGTGAAAAGACACAAAAACAATAAATAAAAATCCAAGTTGACAGGAATACGCTACAGACAGGAAATTAAATTTATTGCCGTGAAATAATTTGATAATTTTGCAAAAAGTTTTGAAGCCTAGACAGTAGACAGACATTGAGAAGTTGTAAGAAACAAATCTATTAGAAGTTGTAAAAGAGAAAAATTATTTAAAGCATAAAAATAGTTTTAAGAAGAACTCAACTTGAATCAATCAAGTTACACAAACAAAAAGTAAAAAAAATTCTAAGAAACGTTTCTCAAAAGAGAATAATTTCTTTAGCAGAAAAAAATGATAAAATGGAACAACGATTTGTGATTAATTCATAATCATATTAAAACACGAATTGCATTCATTCATCGATTTATAGTGGTTGTACATAATGTAAACAAACAAATTGTATTAACCCACGTAGCTAGCATTGCACCACAGGCTGATTCTCTTTCCTCTCCCCGCCCTGCTCACCACTGTCCCTGCAGCGAATCAACAAATTATACGAGCTCAATCAAGGAGAGATTGAATGAAATTCAATTTTCATTTTACAAGAGAGGGCCGATGATTACGACGAAAACGATCGAGGCATATTTATCATGATTCATAAATTATGAAACATGTAAAAGCAAAGAGAAATCTTTATTTCATCATAAATAATTAAAAGGGAACCGTAAAGAAGGAGAGAGAGAGATAAAAAATTAATTGTGCTTATGATGAAGTTAATGTGTATGGAAATCGAGTATCAAGAAATGAACAAGTTTTTTACCTCAGTCTATTGGCTTTCATTACTTATTGATCTGATCAGAAATGCGAGATATAACGTGTACTAAAATGTTCACTTAAGATGACAAGAGTGATCTCAAAAAGTGTTAATTAAATTGAAGAACCGCGAACAAACAATTTCGCTTGTCTCACAATCGCAAATCATCAGGCCTGTTGTCACTCGTTAGAATTTATAATCATATTGAGTCTGCTAAATGGACGAGCGAACGAACCAGACCGATGAGCTTCTAATTTCAACAAAACCTAAATCAAAATTTTGACATGTGTATATTGACTTAATGGCACTGATTTTTTTTTTCTTTTTATCTCTTTTTACAGACTTATATTATGGTTGTTAATCGCTTCTAGTTTTATATGCAAAACATTTAATAGAAAAAAAAACTTTAAAACAGTCTTTTTAACACATTCATTTATTGTTTAAGTGAATCTCCTTTAAATTTGATCTTTGCTGATAAGAAATGTTGAATGTTTTATGAAAAAACAAAAAAAACATTGAAACAATCAACATTACAACATTAGAAGGATTAATCTGATTTTCCTTAATAATGAACTTTGTATGAACTCTCTTTTTTACAAGAGAAAAAAGAAATAATAGTAATAAATTTGTTATTATCATGCTTCAAGCTTAATACACTCAATATACCTTTCAAGTTAATAGAATTTAAGTCAAAACCTACAACATCATTGTGTGAAAAAGAGAATAAATAATTGGCCTCGAGACAAGAACATGACATCAAAGATTGATCTTGACTTAAGAATGAAACAGTTTGTAAAAATATAATGTATGTATAATGCTTAAGAGCCCCAATCAATTCATTTCTTTTTCTTTCTCTCTTTTTCTTTAGCTAGTTTTCACTTTGGCTCGCTTCAAAAACCATTACCATATGGCTCTATCAAAATGCATTTAAAACACACGAGTACTCTTTTTAATTCGTGAAACGTGTTGAGACGTTTGACTGGACGCTTTCAAGTAAAAGACAAATTGATCGTTGAAATAAGAAAAAAAAGAAGTGAAATTGAAAACTAATTTTTTCTTATTGCTTTGAAATACATACAATGTTGTTTAGTTATTATAACTGGCGAGCGAATGAGTACATTAAGATATCATTGAATAGCATGTTTATTATAAATATATGATTTACTACTAGCAATTGCTCGGATGAATGAAACTTGAAATGAGTAAAAAATCATGAAATGGAAATTGTGAAAATAATTTTTTTGCTTTAAAACGTTCTCAAATTTCATTTTTAAATACGAAATTTTAGCAAATTTTATCATTACTCATTTTCCAGAGTAATAAACCTAATAAATAATTATTTTTCTACCAAATATTTAAATTTTATTTTAATAATAAAAAATTAAGTTAAAAACAATCGAAACAACCTTAAAAAACCTAAAACTACGTTACGAATCTTCGTATATTTTCCTTTGTTTTGCTCCCTGATTTATTTCTTTAGTAAAAAAAATGTTTAGTGTCCATAAAATCATATCTACAATAACTCAATTATTTTCTCGCCCTTCATCAACTAAATTGCAAATTTATTCACAACACAAAACACTAGAAAACAGAGAGCAATCAGCGTAAAATAACTTTAACATTTAATACGACAATTTGCAAAACAGTCATACAAATACTTTTATTTATTGCTACATTTATTGTCGTCTGACGCCGAACACAAAATTTTTAGATAAAAATAAAAAATTTTAACTCAAAATGTCTCATCAAACTTCCATCAGAAGTTACCACATCATGACAGCGATAGAACGTAAAGATGATGATGAAAGAAACTAGAAATTAAATTTTTTAATTGAATTTTTTTTTACTTTTCTTCCTACCTAGACGATAAATTTTTTAAAAGATAAATGATGAATGATCTTAATGGATAATTAATGAGTGTAAAAGAAGGCACCATTAGACTAGGAAACCACATAATCTATTAAATTTGACTGCTTCATATAGATTTCTATTTCGTTAGCTCAATTTTTTATGAAAAATGTTTCATCACTTTGGCTTTAATGAGGAAGAAATTCTAAAAAAATAATCGTGTGAAAATCTCACATTAGAATAAACCGTTAATTTGTTTAACCTAATAACTTTTTATTTCTCTCTTTTCTAAATCACTTTCAACTCATATTTTTGTTGTTTAAGAGTCAAATGAGAAAGAATAGGCGAATTGAAAAGAAATTACTGACCATAAAGCTATCAATCATCTCACAAAAAAGAAATGTTATTAATTTGCCTTGTAATATCTCAATAATTCCTTTAATGTCAAAATGAGAAAACTTATCTTTCACTCTTGTCCGTATATATTATTTGCAAAGTAATGAGGCGACCATAAATGGCAGAATATTGTATTGTAATTACATCATCGAATTTTTACAATTCTTTTCATCTAAATATAGTCATTAGAACACGAAGTAACAATGACTTCAGCAAGAAGCGCGCCATAAAGAAGAAGACTGACAACTTACACGAGAGATTTAAATATGAAGACTTTTTACACTCTTCGTTCTCATCTCCCATTCATGAGGCTGTCTCATTCAAAAAAAAAAAAAGTATAAAAAGTATAAACTTGATTTTCATTCATAAGATAAATCTTATTTCTCTTTCTTTTCCTCTCACATGGGCAACATGTGAGATTCATTTTATTTCACGCGACTTTTTTATATTATTATTACTGCCGTTTACTGCTGCTGCTGCCTTTTAAGTTTTGTATAATTAAAGCAACTTGAGTGGATTGAAATTTAAAAAAAATATTTAGTGCTCAATTTCATGTCATTTCTCACTAAACGTAATGAAATTTCATTCTTTTTAAAATTTCCCACAGATTGTTCATCACTCCACTTCATAAGACTTGTCAAGAGTTTTGTGCAGTTGACGATGAGGTGAGAAATGAAAGAAAGTGAAATTTGATTGATGTAGATTGCTTGACCTTTCAACACATTTGCTTACTGACACATTTGTATATTTTTCAAGTTAATGCAATCCACTCAATCTGAGGGTCAGCACCAGGAGAGAAACAAAAAAAAACGAGCAATAGCTACTAAAGAGATGCGTGGGTGCAGCTCTTTCATCTCAAGTAAGAGTAATAATATTTTAACTGCTTTCGATTTTATACGAGCTGCACACTCACGGTAGACAAACGACAGTCTTAGTTTTCTTTCTTATGTTGTTTACAACAACAGTGTTGATGAGGAAGGAAGCAAAGAGAGTAGAATTTTAATTTATGATTCAGGTTAAGTTGAAGCAGTTCACGTTTTTGAGTCACACACAATGAAGTTGAATGGAAGAGTCGATTTTTTTGTGCGAATCTCGAGGAAAGAGAGTGAGAAAAGGTAAGAAACAAGACAGACGACTTCCCACATATATTCATAATATTGGAGGAAAAACTACACACGTTTACGACTAAAAAACTTTTCTTTTGCTTACGATTGAGAATAAATGAATGAAAAATTGGAAAATTTCTAAAGAACAATGAAAGAAGAAATAAAAATTTTTCTGTTTGAAGAGAAATAAGAATGAAATTGATATATATGTGCAATATGAATCTCATTTATGATAATTCATAAATACATAATTGGTAAAGAATAAAGTGAGGTAGAGAGAATAACAAAAAGAAAGTAAAGCAAGCAACAACAAAATTACAAAGAATAAACACACAAACATACCCACTCGTTGCCGTGCCCTTAAATTTTCTAATTGCTTTGATGGCTTACTAATAGGAATGCATTTATAGCCTTTAAAGATGTAAATACCACCATCGCTCATGTGACGATGTAAAACATCGCTATTTGACTGCTGTCGCCGCTGTTGCAATTTAATATGCTGATTGTCTAAATTTGTCTCTTCTGATATCTCATTAGCTATATTCTCACTGCTCCCACTAGTCACCTTTGAATTACTATAATCATCTTGTTCATTAATTTGTCGTGTCTGTTTTGTCTCTACAACATTCACATCGCGCTTGACTATTCTTCCATCATGATTCACTAATTTATTATTTATTTCAATATCATTTTGACTAATGTTTGAGTCACTCATATTTTCTACACTATAAGAAGCGAGAGCAGGCTCACGCGATCGGGTCAAACTATATAAAGCAACAGTTAGCAGTCCTAAAATGCCTATAGTGAGTAAGGCACGTCCATACGTTAGCCATCGTCTTTTTCGACGTTGATAAACTTCTTCCGCATTGTTCTCCATTATTAAGTTTCGTTTATTTTTATCACACATTTCTCTCTTTTATTATTTATCGATTGCATTCCACTTGCGAATTTTTTGTGCTTTTGTTTTCGCATTTCTTGCTTGCGCTTGCCGCTTCACGAGGTCTAATCATTTAAATACCACATTCACACATTTTTATCAACAAAATTAAGTTATTGTGGTGAAAGAACAGTCTATAAAGTGCCTTTATTAGATAGCGCCGCCGTTCTCTTTGTATGTGTTTTATTTTTCACTTATCTGCTTTTATCATTTAAGAAAATTTCGAAAATATTTGTAAATTGCTATTCTCTTTCACTAAAGAACCGCAGATGACGTAAGATCTTGAAATATTGATTGCCTTCTTACATGATTGTGGAATTAGTTACAGATTTCATTTTATGACTGGAGTGGGCTATAAAAAGTTAATTTTGACATTTTTCAGTGAACAAGTCAACAATTTATTGTGAAAATGTTTTTTTTCGATAGAATGTTAGTTGAGACAAATGAGTTGTAAGATGTTTGATTGTGATGAATTGATTCTTAATTATTTTCTATTCAATTTCAATAAAATAATCACGAATTTCGTTTTCTTTATTCTTCTAAAATTTCATAAAGAAATAATTTTCCTTCTCTTGTTGTTCAACACTCAAGGCAAGAATTTGAAACAATGCAAAAAGCCAAAATAAATAACTCAAAATACTTTTGAAGAGAGTCAAAATGAAACTTCAAGTCTTTCTCATCTCAAAGTCTTCAAAAATAAAGAAAAATATTTTTTTAAAATGTTTAATTTATTGACAACGATACATTTCATAATCGTTCAACATTTCAATTTCATTTGAAAACAAGACAGAAACTGAGAAGAAGCTATCAAATGTGCGAGTGAGTGAGACTAAAATGGCGTAATTGATATGTGTTTAGAGAAGAAGAGATTTTTGTGAAATAATTTACAGAGATAGCATTAATTGACTTCGAACAGCGATATCCAACAGTGAGTTAATATTTCATTTTACAGCGCTTCGCGTCGCTCGCATTCTATTCTTCTATGTGATATTTAGTTGCAGCTTAATTTATTGATTGCTACGAGGAGATTAGCGAAAAAAACAACCACACACACTCATGGGAGGGGATTCTCTTCACATTTTGAAGCATTTGCTTCCATCACAAATCATCTCGTAGATCTTCATGAATCGTGCTTCCGCGCAATATCACGTTGAACTATTTATAAGCAAGCAATAAAGAATGAAATATGAAGTAGAAAAAGAGATTTTATTTGTGTCACACCATGTAATTGGTCATTAACGATTCACACACATACACACGAAATTAACGATGAAGAAGAGAAAAATATATTGAAAGAGACGTATGTGACATGAATGAATAGACACACGGCATGGAACAACATTATAAAAGATAAATCACTCTTCTCAATATATCTCATTAGAAATGAAAAAAATAACTGCACTGTTCTCTTTTTAGATTAATAATTTTCAATAATTGAAGTCAAATGTTTTATTGTTTCTTAATACTTTTGCCATTTGAAATCAGATAAAGACAATTTAATGCCGTGCTTTCATTCCATGAATTCATGAATATTTTTCCACCTAGTCATATCATCGTTTAGTGAGAAATTGTCTAACTTTGCTCATTCATTCTTTTTTTATCGCGCCACGGTGATCTAATTTTTTTCGTAATTAATCGACATGCTGACTTTTTTTATTCTTTTTGTTTTGAGACAATTTTAGTTATTTTGAACATTATTAGTCTTTCGTTTATCTGTGAAAATTTTTTAAAATTCAACAAGAAGCAAATTTAGATAAGAAGTTCATCTAACTTTTGATTATTTTTTGACAATAATTTTTGAAATCCACTTCATACAAACTTTTATTGATCAATAAAAAATAGCGATGAAGTCATTGAAATGGATTTTCATTGATTTTACGATTTCTTAATGCTTTCATTTTCATGCATAAATATAAAATTTTAAATATTGAAAAAAATTTCTTTTTAAAAAAATCAGTGTATAAAATTTCTACTCTTAACAGATCATTTTCAAAATCACTAAAAGCTCTAAATGCGTCAAAATATTTTTTCTTCTCTCTTTTCTAAATGGGTGTAGATTCTAGTCATAAAAGTGTCAATGTTTTCAAATTGCTATTTAAAGATATCTAAAATATTTTATAACAGCCTTCGTCTGTCGATATTTTCAATTTTTACTAAAAATGAAAGCGAAAAATTTGCCTTTAAATTGAAAAATTGTGTTTTTATTTGCACAAATATTGTGATATAAATTTAAATCACTTTTCATATGGAAAAAGAGCTCAAAATGTGGGATTAAATAAAAAAGAACTTTTTCTTTGATCTTTCACTGCATTTTAAGGTCACAAAATCATCTAAACAATTTTCAAATTACTTCCTTGTTTCACTTGGTAAAATTTCATAATCAATTTATTCTTACCGCCCACCAACGACGGAATTTTTTTTAAAAATTCAAAAAACTAGTTCAAAAAATTTATGATAGTCTTCAATTTACACCTTTTAATTCAATTTTTTATGATATTTAGCGAGTGTATTGCTTTAGAATTTAAAAAAAATTTCCTTCAAAATAGATGAAACTTATCACACAAAAATATTTGAAGGTAGAAGTGAGTTGAACGAATTCCAATTAATTGATAACGACGAAATAATTCAGTATCAGATAATGAGTGAGAAAATCTCAAGGCAAGCTTATTTCAGTCTTCTATTTCATGATTTATATCCATCTCATGTGCGAATTTACGAGAAAGAGAGCAATAAAAATTATCTGTTTCTCTCTTCAACTTATATCTGGATTGAATTTCTTCCTAGAGACATCACACGTAAGAACTTGAAGGCAAAAAAAGCAGCTTTAGTGAGTGAGAGCACAATTCAATCCTTTTTGGGCACTAATCCAATGAGCGCACAAAAAATTACTTCTTTTTTTAATCAAACAGATATTTTCCATCGACCACGCTCGCGACTCAACAAATTTCACTAATTTTCATCGTTCACAACGATTAACATTATTAATTCCTAATTTGTATTCAAATTTAATCAACAAAAATATCTCATTTCAATTTAAATTCTTAATTTTTCTCTTTTTTTGCTATTTCTTTCTCATTCCATCCCCCCCGCCGATCCGATTAAAAGTTCACGATCTTAACAATTCGAGAGCGCAGCGATGACTGAAAACGAAAAAGCAAGATCGCTGTTGTATGAGAAAAGAGAGAAACAAATTGGTAAAACTTCTTAAACAAACTTGGGATAGAGAGGCGCATTTTTACATAAACTAATCACTTTTTTAAGAGTTTTAATTTTTCTGTGAAATATTACTATCATGAACAACAATAAATGAGAGAATTTTCGAAAATTATGTGCTTATCATGTCATGTCAAGAAAAATCACTTTTGACATGTTAAATTTGTATTTATCGACATTTAGAAATTTTATGATCAACAAAATTCTGAATGACCATGTCCGATTTCTATGAACTTTGAAAAGATATTTATTGATTCTTCTCCATGCCAAGACCTATGAGCTACAGAACACTACTTTATGAATTATGCCAAAAAACAATAAATGAATGGACTAAGTGAATAAAACTTTTTTTAAGAAAATGCGCTAAAAACAGTGCCAGAAACATTGCACAATAGTGAGAACATTAAACCGGCAAAACATTCAACAAACATTGAGTTCAAATGTCACAAGAATATAATATAATGAAAAAGAGTTAAGTTATCTGAAAGCAAATTGCAAAAGAGAAATGGACAAATAAGAAGCCAATAAGATGTAAATATTCTCTCATTATGGTGGTTATATAGTAATATAATTGATTAGTTAAAGCAGCGGCATTTCTGCCTTTGATAACGCTATGTTTTAAATTGTACGAAACATTTCGAACGCAAAAAGAGACGATAAAATAAATTGCCATACACACACACAAGAGGAAGAAAGGGACTGGTGACTGTGGTACTTGAAAAAGTCTCGAGAAAATAATTGTAGTGAATTTAATTTTTAAGATGACTTTTAAATAATATCGCAAATGTTCCATAACTCTCTTTAATCTATTTTGAAATTGTAAAAATCACAAGAATTACAACTTTCGGATTTTTTAAATTCCAGTTGCAAGAATTATATTTTATTGTTTTTTGAATAATATAAATTGCTTGCTCTTCTTTTTCTTGTTATTTGTTCTCGAGCAAATTACTTGCCATTAACAGTGCCATAAATTTTTCTTTTCTCTCTGTTTCTCTCGCGCGCAAACATCTAAAATGATTGCTTTTTAAATTGGTTTGTCTCACTCACCTATGAATACCATAAAGATGCATTCTCGCTCTCTGTCTAAATCACACATTTAACTGCAGTTTTTATCAACTTCAACTTCTTCTGTCTCATTCACTTTTTCCTTCCTATACATATTAATCGTGTTTGAAATGTTTTATCGTTGATAGGTCGTCGAAGAGTAACATAAATAAACTTTTTAGCGCATTTTTGTATAGAAAATGCAGCTTATAAGTTCACTTTGGCTGGCTGTTCGGCTGGCTGCTTCGAGATCTCGAAAACTACAATAGCTAAAGACTCGCGGTTTTTTGTGTTCG
>JACWBX010002342.1:33345-75320 GCA_014622435.1 Polypedilum pembai | reverse complement strand
TTTTAATTTAAGCAATGTCTGCATTGAACATTCTCAATGCTTTGTCGCTTTTTTGCTTTGAATTATTATTTTTAAAGTGTTATCATAGAGTATAATAATATAATTGATATTTGTACATACGATAGAAGGTTAAGAAAAATCTTGTTTGCTTGCTTCTTACTTGCTTTAGAAAATCATAAAATAGATGGGATAGGAAGAAGAGAACTTCTGTGAAATAAATTAGAAGAAATTGGGAGAAGAAATTCTGCATGAGAAGAAATTTCACAAACAGCCACATAAATTTCAATCTCATAGCAGTTTCATTCTACATTGACTTCAACATATTTTTTTGTTTTTATAGTGTATGATTAATTGGTATTATAAATCCATATCCTAATTTTTTAAACGTGCACTTTTTTCCATTTCTAAATTATTTAGCCTTTACCAATATTATCAACCAAAAAATCTGATAACAACATACAATATTTTAGCGAAACTCAAGAATATTTTTGAATAATGAAATTAAGAGTGTGTGATATGTGTGTGCAAAATGATAGTAAAAATGCCAAGGCCATTCCAAAAGAAGTCAAAAAATCATTTGTGAGTCAAATTAAAATTATGAAAACAACGGTTTCTCAAACAATAACACTCAGGAGTCATTTCCTTCTTTATAATTATTAAATTAAAATCCGCGATATTAAAAAAATCAAGAAATTTTGACATTTAATGAGGACGTCACAAGAGCAGTTAAAGATTAGAGCTAATGAATAGAAAACGAACCTTAATTTAAGGGAAAATTGTGTCGTCTACTTACAAACTTTGTAGTGTGTATGTAAAGAAAAGAAAAAAGATTGTAATTTTTGAAAGCAAGGTTTTGATCTTTTCTGACAAAAAAGTTAATGAAATAATGCGTTAACTTCTATTTCATGCTTTTGCTATTTCTATCGATTGATTAGAATATTTTTTGATTAGTTTTATTGTACTGTATGATACTTTATGACTAAAGAACTAAATTGCCATTTAATTTTTTCTTTCCAATCTATTTTTAAGAGAGTTAAAGTGTCGTAAAATATTTTGCTGAGTGACTATAAATAAATTTTCTCATCTTTTTTCATCTCTTGGCGAATATTACTAAACAACAACAAAAGAATGAGAGATTATTGTTGTAAATGCTTGCTCTGACCTCACTAAGCGTGATAGAAATTCTTGGCGCCGAGATTTATTCACACTCTATTTTGTAAGATAGTGTAGATAGGTAAATAGTTTAATAAGAAAGAGAGAAAAGTCACACTTGATTATTATCATTGATTAAAATTTATATTTGATTGTGTATGAAAATGTATGCAAAAAACATCTTAGAATGACATTATTCTACCATCATGTGTTGATTACCATGTATCTATTTATTGACAACAAAGTTTCATAAAAAGTTACTTTCACAACAACATTGAGTCTGATATTTAATAATTGAAGACAACTAAGAAGCTAACATTTGTCTCCATCACTAATTGTTATTTTTATTCTTTCAAATTTTTGTTAGAGCAAGTCACCTGTCGAAACAATCGAGTGAAGTGAAACATTTTTTTTTTCATTTTCTAAAAATAACATTGAAAGGAGAAAAAAATCAGAGCAAATATTGAATGCGTGAAGATGACTGTTTTTACTACATATATTTTACTCTAATATATTGTAAATGTGAAATTAGTAGCTTGGTTAATTCTGATGCGATGTTGACAAGTTTTTTGTCTGTAAGTTATGCAAAAACGATAAAAAAAGCTATACAACGTTCTCCTCACTTGATTGAAATTCATTCTCCATCACCAAAGTTAAAAATATAACAACTTAAGAAGAAAATTATAAGATCATAATGTGATGATGACAATGATGAAAAATCTAAGATAAAGTTTTTCATTTTACAAATTCAAAGACATATCTTTATAACTATTATGAAAGAAATTCGTCAGTTATTCTTATACAAAAAACTCCTCTCGTTATTTCTTTAAGTCTTAAATTTTCCATCAATTAACATTCAATTCAAAACACAGTTGTATGTAATAATAAAAATTCTAATTCTTTTGTAATTACGGATTATAGATGATTGGTAGATGAACATGCTTAAACTTCAGTGGTTGTCGTGCAAACACTGTTGCCGCAATAGGCAAATGTTGCTGCTGTTGCTGAATAGTTGTGGGAAATCACCGAAAGCGTGGCATCATTTGCATCATTGGGGGCATCATTGGCATTCCCTGTAATTGCGGTAAAAATTGTCCTGCTGGTATTTGAAAGTTGATTCCACCTATTTGACACAAAATGCCATGAGAGAAGAGAAAAGAGAAGAAAGGTTCTTGATTAAAGCAAAATTCACTAAATTAGCATTTTTCACTTAGTTCTTCTAATTATTCTTAAATGTATTTACTAAATATAAGTCATTTTCTTTTAGGTTTTTTGATTGATTGATCTTTTTTTATGGGAAACACAAATTAAAATAGTTTTGTTGTATACATAATAAAATATTGATGCAACTCTATAGATCTTTTGTAATCATTTAATGTGTCATATTTGAATCATTGGATTTTTAAGATGATTCTTTGAACAAGCTTTTAACACTTTTATGCAGTGTTTTCTATCGATTCAAATATGACTCATTACAAACAAGACAGCGTGTGGAGAATATTGTTCGCAAATTCAATTAGCTCTTTCTCAACAGCGCCGTCGAGAGTATATTTAACAGAACAAAGGAAATTATGAGTGAGAGACTTATTGAATAAAAAAATGTGTTTTAAACATAATAATTAAAAGAGAACTAGGTATTTGTTAGATAATGAAAAGGAACTTATGTACTAGCAAAATTCAAAAATAAAATGACACTTAGTTATACCTGAATTAACTAAGCTTTATTTTATGGTCAATTAATTAGAAGAGAGGGATCAAATTAAGGTTTATTTATAATTTTTAGGATTATGATTTATTTCTAAACAAACGTAGAAACACACACGCATACAAACTTTAATGAAGTAGAAAAAGAAAGATGAAACTCTTTAAAAACTAGCAGACATAATTAAAAATTGATAATTTTAGTAAAAAAGAAAATATCTGCAAATGTGACAAACATACATAGAGAGAAAGAAAGGGAACAAAAAAATAATTATGAAAAGGATAATAATGCACAAGAAAAATAGAGCAATGAGTAGTTAACAAGTGAAATGCATTTAGCTTCATTTAGCTATGAAAAATAAAATCGCCCATTAACCATTTAATTAAATATGAAACTTAATAATATTTAATTAAGTGAAAAGAAGAAAAACTTTCCTGTTGCTGTACCTACGCGCTTGTACAATTTAAACCGTTTACACATTACAGTATGTAGTTTATTTTATTTTTGCTCATAAGTCATCTCTTAATCAAAATACGAAAAAAATTAAAAAAAAAGATACGAGAGATCAATGGATATTATTTGTAGTGTATTAATTAAACACACATAAATTAATAATAAACCACATTTAAAATACTACTGCCGAATTTAGTGTTCATATCATCTAATCACTGATATGTGTAAGAAATAAATTCACATTTAGACATTTACAATCAATACAAAATAAGACGCAAGATGACAATAATCAAGGTTTATATTTTACATGAATTTAATCTAAACATTGATCACTATCATCAATAAATTCATTTCCCACTACCAATTACAAAATTCAAGCAAATTTTTGTTCTCAACAGAAAAAAAAATGAAATTTTTCAGCTTAAAATCAAAAGTTAATGGGAGCAAATGTGAGCTGAACTAGCTTTTGAGAAAAAGAAATTCTTGATGCTCAGCTCACATTGTCAGTTAAATAAAAGAAGAAAATGATCGACTGTGAATGTGTGTTGTTAAATCAGCGATAATCATTTTAGTAAATATATACAACAAGCACAAATCAGTGTTGCAATTTTAAAAGCAAATGTTTGGATATTTTATCATCTCTCTTTTTTTGGAAAGTCAAAAAAATACTCACCACTTAAACTAAAAACAAATATAAAGAAAAACATTTTGAAGAATAAAAGAATAAGTACAAAAAAAGGTAAATAAGTGATAAACAAAATTAACATCGCTTCTCTAATTATAACTGATATACTAATTGAGCTTTTTTTGTTTGCAATTTTTCACTATCTTTAGAGTTAATAAGGAATTTTTGTATAAGCAAAAAGTGAGAAATTCGTAAAACATTTCAAAATCAGTATGCTAAACGATTGTTCATGATTTTTAAATGTTTTGTCAATTCAATCATCATCTCTTGCCTGTTTTCAGTAAAATTGAAAATTGAATCAGGAAAGAGGCGAATTTTTTTGATGTTATATTAAAAGCATGCATAACTATATTATATTAAAAGTCTCACAAGAATATTGTGGGAGACAAGCTTACATTGAAATTATTTGAATCGAAAGAATAGTTGCAAGCAGTCACTAAAATTGTTAATTGTTAAAATTTTACAAAATGCCAAAAAGAGAAAAAGAATTTTTTTCTACAAATAACATCTGATTTAAGAATGGAATTAAGAACAATTACAAATTCTTGATATAAAAATAATTTTTAAATATTTAGATCATCTCACAGAGATTTTGAATAAAGGAGGGTGTTCATGATCGGTTTTATTTGGTATTGAATGAAAAAAGATGGGAAAAAATTGATCAGATATTTATGAGTTCCACCATTTTTTACTTATTGTTGTTGATGAGAGAAATTTACAAAAATAAAATGATTAAAAATTTGTCGTAACAACTTAAAAAGTCAAAAATGATGTAAAAATGTATGTAAATAAAGAACATTTGATTTTTATATTAAATTATATGGATTTCAGCTCACCTGGTTGTAATACCGGTCTCTGCATCATCATAAGCCCAGGGTGAGCTGGAACTGCTTGACGCATCATATGAGGGAGAAGTAATTGCGAATGACCGGGAAGTTGAGGCGCCATACCAGGAATCTAAAAACGTATAAAATAATTGTTAGAAAAATTATCTGAACTTATTTTCAACCAAACATCTTTCCTTTCTAATTTTATTAAAATGTTTTAAGCTAAAAGATGATAAAGTAAAAATTGTGATTTCAAATATTCTAATATGAAAAATTCTTCCACCAATTACAAATAATGTCAATCTAATATCAAAACGTTTACATTCAAAATATTTTTCTGCTTTTCCATATGAATAAAATGATTTTGACCTCTAATTTGAGAATGAAATAAACATGTGACGCAATTAATAAATTTTTATAATCAGAAAAAAATTTATTCATTAACGTTTGTTTAAGAAAGAGGAAATATTCAGATAGAGAAATTCAGCATAGCAAAAATTCAATGAAAACTACGTAAAAAAAATTTTCCCTAAAACCATAAGCTATAGCGAATTTCACAATCTGAAGGAACAACATCAAATTTTAATAGAAAAACTAACCATTCCCATTTGTTGTTGAACAGCTGGACGAGCAGCACTTTGTATTCTACTAAACATTGCAGCACGATTAATTTCATCAATTTGCTTTTGTTGATTGGCTGCTTGTGTCAACATAGCGGCATGCTAATGAATTTGTAATACGATTCAAAGAGAAACTTTTTAAAATTTATCAAAAACATAGAGAGAAAGAAAGTAAGTTGGTGATAATGAGCGTAGAGAAATTTCACTAATTTAAACAATTTAATTAATAAATACATCTCAACGATTATCATCATCAACATTAGTGTGAATGAATGAAATTAACAAACCACCAAAAAGGCATTCAGAATTTTGTCACTAAATTAAAATATTAGAACTAATAATTGCTCTAATTGTTTCCAATTTTTACTTTTGATCAAAAAAGAAATGTTAAAAATCAAGTGCAACAAAATTATTCGAAAATTTGCATGTGAGTGTGTAACAATCAAAAAAGTTGTAGAAAAACATCTTTTTAAGAGAAAATTTTATCGACACCACACATTGATCAAAGCTCAAGCAAATTTCCATGACAAACTTAAGTAATTAATAATGATGAAAAACTATGAATAATGAAGAATAAAAAAAATCTTCTAATTAGTACGTACCTCTTGAGCCGCTGCCATCATTTTTGCCTCGTTTTGTTTGTTGCTTATTGACGTTGTACTACTTGTTGGGGTACTTAAAGATAAACTCTGAGATGTTGTCAATTTATTTACTTTATATTGTGGCTTCCTTGCTTTTATCTCTTCCAAACTTAAATCTTCATTCGGATGCATTATTTTTTGCGTCACTGCTCCAGTATTTGGTTGTATCGTCGCGGGAGGTTTTTGAGTATCACTTGTACTTGTGGTTGAATTGGAATTTGAGACTGTAGGAGGAGCACTTATGGTTGCATTACTATATGCAGGAAATGTAGGTTTCGGTTGTCCAATAGCCGTCGATGGTACAGCGGCTGCAGCAGGAAAGAGCGGTCTGGGACCCATCATATGAGGCATTAAAGGAATTCCGGGCATCATTGAAAACCCAGCTAAAATTTCATTATATTATGATCAACAATATGTCCATTAATTAAATTATAAATTTTAATTACGTGGCATCATCATTGGAAATTGTGCCATATTCGGAACCATATTTGCCGGCATCATCATTTGTGGAGGCAACGCAGCTACTGCAGATTGCTGTTGTTCCATCATCTTATTTTTTTTAGCTGCAGGTTCGTCGTCATCTGAATCAGATTTATTACCATTCTTTTGTCGTTCATGATTCCTCAAGTCTTCCTACATTAACAAATAAAATTTCAAAAATTGATACGCAATAATTTTTATCTACATACCGCACTTATTCCTTCCATTCCATAAATTTCAATTTCAATATTTGATCGATGAGGTAATGAGTTCGGTACTTTATCGATCTGTTCCTTATGTACTTGCATACAATGAATTGACAATCCAGGTGCTGTATAAAGCTTTTTATGACATATATGACATTTAAAATGTTTTGCCTTTTGATGTTGAACTAGAATTTTTTCATCATCGAATTCTCTATTGCAATACCTATAAGACAATAATAATCAAGTACATAAAACACATAGAAAGAAAGAGCGAGAGAAACAAGGAAAAAGGTGTGGGTGAAAATTTTTCTTATTGGTTGCATCATTTATAAATATTGTAAATACGCATTCTTAGTCCTTAAAAACTTACCAACACCACGGTTTTTGAGCCTAAAATAAAGAAAACAATAGTTAAAAGTTGAAAATTACAATAATTTAATTAAAATTAAACAAAAATATTTTAGTATGAACAGAATATTTTTGTTATCAAAAATGTATGTAATTCATATTTTCGTAGTTTATCTTTACCTTCTTCTTTTTTCTGCCCATCGTATCTCAATTAATAAACTATAATAAAGCTTAGTATTGAATTATTTATAAAGATATACAAAATTTTGTAAATTTTTTCACTATTACCAACACTTTTAAATGTTTGTTGTTGTTTTTAGCCCCCTACAACGTGTAGACTTCTGAAATTTAAATTTAAAATGTAGAACTTTTTTTTCAAAGTTTAACGGACTTTATTTCAAACAAAAAATTATTCACTCGTTATTGCATTACACATATCATTGTTTTTCTGATTTAAAAGATGTGTATACCCTGATATTTTATATTTCAGATTGACTTCCTGTCTCAGTAGTTTTACTTTCTTTGATTCTGGAATGTCTACAAATCGCTTAATATTTTGTATAAGATTGACATTTGGTTGTGTTAACTGCATGCATATTGCTGTTTTAGAAGAAAAGTCTACTTTCGATGATAAATTAATTTGTGGCTCTTGAGTTATCGACATTTCAATTTTTGAGGATATCACAGGTGACATTACAGAAAGAGTTGAAAACAGTGCAAGTCCCATACTAGAAAGAAAATTTTCTTATTAGAATATTTGAATTATGACAAAATTTTACTTACTTTTGAGCAACTTCAATGTTAGCATTTTTGTACCACAAACTTATTTCAATTTTGCCATTTAAATCCATTGACATGGCACCAAATGAAGAGAAATCAAGAATTGCTCCATTATTTAAAGCAAAAACTTGTTTATGATCTTGCAACATTGTGATACCTTGATATGCTGATGTTGGTTCCGATGCTGTACCTGACCAAACATGACCCATCAATTGAGTTTGACCAGAAAAGAAGACAAGAGGTCTTAAATAATTTCCTTGTACTGCTAATTCCATTCCTGCAGTTGCAGTTGTATCTTCATCAGGATCTACTTCTTCTTCATCACTACTAACAAATGAAGAGAGGCCACCAGCAAAGAGTCCAAGAGTGAAAATTCCAAATTTCTCTTCTTTGTGCTCAAGCAGAAGATCTACATTTCCTCTCTTTAAAACACCTCCTTTGATCTCTTGCACACTAATCAATGAACCGTTAAATGAAGGATTTTGTGAGAATTTTCTCGTCATGGCAGTTGAAAGTCCTTTTAAAGCACCAAAATTATACCAGTTGTACACTTTACGATCACTTGAAAGCACTAACTGTAAAACTTCTTTAAATCTTTCACACTTATCAGCAAGCATTTTAAGTTTCTGTACCAAATATTGTTTGACTTCATATGCGGGATCATTCGATTTTAAATATGTAACAAAATTCATGATATCTTTCGTTTCAGGCTTCAGTCTTAATAATATATCTAATGCAATTGTTCTTGCACTTGTATCAAACTTTTTCTTTTGTTGATAGAAAATACTCTCAAACTGTTTCTTGTCACCTCGCAAGATTGATGATGGAAATTGATTGAGTGCTTTCATCGCTGCTACTGAAGTTTGATATGGCTCATTCAATGCCAGCATGACTAATTTGTCAATAGTTGTTGGCGATTGAAGATTTTGAAGGCCACGTATGAAAATTACTTTGCAATTATTATCGCCACAGCTATCGATTGATTCAAGTAAAAAGTTTTTGAACTTGACAACGATTTCACTCTCGTAACTCTGCATGGGCAAATTAGTAAATTTTTTACACATTGATGCAATTGTCTGCACGAGTGTATCTTTGAGTTTCTCATTTTGTACGTCTTCATTAGTCAAAACTTCAAAAATATTTTTAATGACTGATTCACGTGGCAAAACACCAACTGATAACGATTGCAAGTATCTCTCAATATTATCAATTTCTTCTTCGTTTGTAAAATTCATTGTGTTTCTAAATGCATCATGTGACTCATCTGTTTGAATTGCTGCTAAAAGATCCATTATCTGTCCTTTTATTTCTTTAGTCGTTCGTGCATTAACAATTCTTACAAGATCTTCAGTTTTTGATTGTCGTCCAATTTGCAATAGTTTCAAAAGAGCTAATGCTGATGTTTCTTTACCAACATTTTCATTACTGAGATTCTCTTTATATTCCTTTAACTGTTTCACTATACTCAGATCTTCAGATTTATCAGAAATCAATTCTGGAAGCAGTGAAGTCTCAACAAAACCATCTAATGTCTTAATAGCTTCCTCTAAGTCATCAGTCTTTATCACCTCACAGTCTTTTATTGTTCCATCTGATTTGAGATAAAAAATTGAGCCAACTTTGTAACCAACATGTTGATAGGCATTTATATAAAACTGATGATGATCAGAACTGTGAAGACTTTCAATTTCTCCTAATGTTGAAGTTTCAATTACTGTTACACGTGTAAGTTTCACTTCATTTCCTAACGGTTGATCTAAACGCTCATGGTGTTCTAAAGCACTACAATCGGACTTGATTTTTAAAAATTTAGTTGAGGACTTTGCCTTATATTTGACCTGACAAGTTCCTGAAATATCTTTCTCAGTTGTTGTTGTGTCCAATAGTTGATATTGAAAGAGACTTAATATCGACTTCAAAAAGTTGTTCAATGATGAATCTTTGGTATTTTTAACAAACGCTCTCTCGATTACTCCCGCTTTCCAATGAGCATAAAAGATGACTTTCTTGTGCTTATCCAGTATTGACGACTTTTCATCATAGTCCATTGGCTGAACTTTGAACTTTTCCACGTACAATTGTGGCGATTGAAGCTAAAAATAATTAGAAACATTGTAATTACAATCAGTACATTTTTAATTGGCAATCATTATCATATTTCCTCATATAACATTTTAATTTACCTCGAATCGCAATAAAAATCCATTGTCGCTATCTCCATAGATAGTAGAGACCTTTAATTCACCGGACGTTCGATAACCAATCGCCTGATTTGATGACAATTTCAATTCATACAAATTAACATCATTAACGAATGAAAATGTTCTTTCTGTTCCTAATTCAAACGCGTGAGTGCACACTGAAATGTTTAATTGTTATAAAAAATATGCATCATGAAAGAAAACAATAAATAATAATAAAAAGAAACGGGAACCGGTTGTAAAAACCACTTTCAGCATGCGTGAATCTTTTGCATTTATATTTTGGATAAACAGCTGACAAGAAACAGCGAGCATTGACTCTTATTTTTTCGAGTTTCTCTATTCCATTTCTTTTCTTTTTTTCATACTGTATGTCTGCTATCGTTTATTTTTAGAATTCCAGACAACAAATCTTTCTTCTGCTTCTTCTTTAACTCATATTTCATCATTGTCCACGTAATTGAAATTTTTAAACTTTTTCTATAATTTGCATCGAGAGATTTCTATTGAGTCAGCGACATTTCTAAGTGAGGTCAGCAATGTTATCATTTATAAATTCTTGTTGCCCTTGTGATAATGGTATTTGAAGAAAAAGTAAAACTTCAAAATCTTGTCGATCTTCACTTACCGGTTAAAAGGCATAAAAAAGCCAATATTTTAATACAAATACTCTCAAATGCCATAGCCAAGAAGCGGAAATTTATAAAATGATGGACACAAAGTTACTTAAATTAAGTAATTTATTCACAATATCCACATCACTTGTATACTTCGCTTATTAAATAAAATAAACGAGAAAGATTTTCTCTCGTTGACTGTTGCTTCTTCACTGAACTGAGCACTAAATAACACTCTTCTTTTTCTTTTAAGAGAGAGTAAAAAGAGAAAAAGAATTTTTATTCTCGCGAGAATCATTCTAAATCAGAGTCCGAAGCCGTTTCGAGTAAAAAGAGAGTTACAAAAAAATATGGAAATTTGTTGTAAAGAGCATTGTTTTTATCACATTTAGAAGAAATTCATTCATCATTAAATCCTAAATAAATATAAACACAAAAGCGATAAGAAAAAAGTTATATATTGATAAATTTCTTCATTTTTATTTCATTCATCATTTTTCTTTTATTTCTTACAAAAAACTGAATCCTCATGTTATGCAAAAAAGTGTATGAAAGTATTTAAGTAAAGCTATATTTATGACCTTTTTTATGAGTTTCATTAAATTAATAAAAATTCAATTAAATCCCAAAAAGTGTAAGTATAAAGTTGAAAGGAAAATGATTAAGAACTAAAATCACGAAATGTCTCACATAAAAGTAATTTAATATTTTTTGGTGTTGTTCACAACACTCGTTCACCCTCAACAGTTGCAGTCATTCGTTTTATCAGAGTCGTTTCTTTATCATTATTGATATTGTTATTATTATTATTGTTCAAGACATGATTGTTGTTATTCATGAACTGCATTTCCTCTTGCTTTGTAATTGATGGCGTTGACACAGGTGTTGTGAGAATATGTTGAGGTGTAGCATCAGGGACAAGTCTTCGTAAAAATCCTGATGTGCAGCCCCAAGGAAAGATGGTTTTCAGAATGAGCATAATGTTAAAATACCAAGGTATAAGTGCCATTTTTTCATTCTTTCTTATTGCCTCAATAATGCGATCTGCTACATCATTCGAACTTAATGTGTTAACCCATCTAATGAACATGAAAAAAATGTGGTATAAAATATCAAGTGAAAAAGAGTGAATTATTAAGGAAAATATTAACCTTGAATTAACATCGTCAAACATTCCAGTGGCTTGTATGAAATATGGGCAAATTACGGATGTGTGAATGTTTCTAATACCCATAACTTCAAGCTCAAGTCGAAGCGCCTCATCGAAACCAACGGCAGCAAATTTCGTACTGCAGTAGTCGATAAGTTTGGCAATGCCAACATGACCTGCCATTGAAGCAATAGTCACAATATGACCATGATCCTTTTCAATCATCGTTGGAAGAAATGCTTTGACAGTCCAAAAATGTGCAATTACATTGACATTAAAAGATCTTTCTATCAAATGATCAGGTGTATCAAGCAGCGCTGAAAATATATTTAAAAATCACTTTAGATATAAAATTGTAGGATTGATTCGATTTTAATTACCTCGACCACTTAAAACTCCTGCATTATTTATAAGCAATGTAACCTGTGTGAAAAAATAATAAAAAATTATTAAAAATTTTCATCATCACGATGCATCACGTCATTGACCTCTATAGTAACTTAAATATTTCAGCATATCAATTTTGTTTCCTTGAACTTAAACATAACATCATGCAATAGTCATTATTAACCCTTGATCAATATTATCGAAATTATTCATTAAACGACGTTTCTGCAGAAAATCAAATACTAAAACAAACGCTATTTTGTATTTAAATGATTGAACAAAAAGTTTGAACTTCTAGCCAACTCTAATAATAGTAATAATCATATAGTAATTGTGATCATACAAGAGATTTATTCGCATTTTTTCATCTACATCATGTCTCTGTTTCGCTCGCGCTACATGTACATATGTAATTGAGTTTAGCTTAAAAATTATTATGCAACTTAGTTTAATGCATGTTCATGTGTATAAGTGTTCATATTGAAGAGCAGAATTGAACAATGCATAACTTTGAAAAATCTTTTATATTTTTCATTATACTGCCATAAAATCTCTTTTGTAAATTAACCATGACCTTAACACATACAAAATAAAGTGAGCGATTACCATTAGACGAAAATCATTTCTTGTAATAAGAAGATAAGATAAACATGTCATCAAATGACATTGATTCCATGCAAAAACATTTATTTAAACACAAGCAAATTTTATTAATATCGTAGAGTAAAATATCAAAGACAGTCATTAATTTTAGCACGTTAAATTAAAGCAATATTTTTACTGAAATGCGTGTTAAAGCATATATTTAAGAAAAAAGCTTTTATTTATACTGTAAAATCGCACAATTTTGTGATTTAAATGAGGTATTGTGTGCATGTGCTAATAAAACGTCATCAATTCTCACATATAAAATTTTCTTTCAATATTATCATCGTTTTATACACGTGCCATTGACCCAAAAATATTTACTCTCATTTTTATTTTTCTTTCCTATAAGTTTTATATCTGCATACGAAAAAAAACGCCTAGATATGTATACTGAGGCAAAAGAATTTGCCATTTTTCGACTGATTTTGTAATTTTGTAACACGACATTTTTTGTTGTGCTTTTGAATTGAATGAGCTTTTAAACAGATTAGAATTATTACAGATAACATGCCGTTTGCCTAAGAATCAATTCTTTTAGAATTAATTTCAACAAGAGTACAAGCTAAATAAGTATTATCACAATGAATATTTTTATTTTACAAAATGAAAATTTGAAATTATCGAAGAATGTTTTTATAAACAAAGTTTTCAAATGTAAACAAAAATCTCTTCGTGAATTGAATTTTATAAAATTATTTAAAAACAAACCATAATCAGCTAAAACTTACTTAATTGGATAAGTAATATGAATAATAATCTTTGAATTCATAAAGTAAAAAACTTTTTAAGAAAATGCTGATAAATTGAGTGTTTTTCTTTTAGATAAAAATTCCTATTCATTGTTCATTAATAATTGTATGACTAAATCAGTAAAACATCAACATTAGTGTTTGGCAATCAATTTGAATGATTTTTGATATGCAATGACTTGCGACTGTATGATCATTGAAATGCGCTGTTAGCTCCTTGAATTTTTGTGAGATAGAAAGAGAGAAAATTCACCAATAGCATTGTGATGAAATTGAAATTAAAAATTAGCTACGAAAGATTTAAATGCCCTCTCGTAAAGCATAAATATAAAAAAATTAATCTTTGAGGCGATTTTATTTACTTTAACATGTGTACGCCGTAAAAATCATGCATGTACTTTTTCGCTCTTCCATTAAAATCATTTTTTTTTCGTCGGAAGGTCACTGGCAGAGCGATTGCGAAAAAATGGCTTGAGAGCAATATTTACGAATTGCATTATGAACGGTAAAAAAAAGATTTGAAGCAAAAGTAATTCTGAAAGTGCGAGTGCTTAGGTCTAGTAGTTTCTCGAACAAATATTTTTATTAGCCATTCAATACAACACCTTCGATTATTCGAATTCTATATGCAAACAAGCCAGCATACTTAAGCGGGTCATATGTGTTTGTACGTTCACATACACTTGTACTTCAAGTGATTAATTAGCGTATAATGTAAAATGAGAGAGGAAAAATTTATGTCATTGAATTATACTGCAACTTACATTGCCATATTGATTCTTGATGTCTTCTGCTGCTTTGTACACTTCTTGTCGTTTTGATATATCTACTATTTGTGAACGACACCAGCCACCCATTGAATCGACTATTTTTTTAGACTCATCTAGACCTGAAATGAAAAATATGGTTATAGTGCTAAATTTATATCAGACTAAGTAGTTGAAGGTCGTTTTGCTGTACTAAGTTCATTAACATTATTGTCAGTTTAAAATTAATTTTGCATGGTATAATCGTCTTGATATATCCCTTACGTGTTTAAATTGATTCAATCAGAATGTTTTTCTATGAATTCCATGACGTATTTTACTCTTCTTAATATTTCAATTTAAAACTGTAATAACATCTTGTTTTTGAAATTAATCACAAGCAGCGATCAAGATTTATTAAATAATAATTCTTATTTGTTTTTATTGATATATTTAATCAATTTCTGAGAATTCTTAGGTTAAAAAAGTCATCAAGCATTATTTCGGTAGCTTTTTGAATAGTAGCAATTGCTGGGAGGTGTAGAATTATTATCGTTCTTCTTCGATTTTTAAGAGCTGAGTCTAAATTAGAACTAAAAATTTATCAAGTAATTGTAAAAGTATAATCGAAGTAAGATGGTAATCAATTAACTGTTGACTGAATTCAAATAATAATTAGTTTGATAATCTCATGAGTTAATGGAAATTTACTTTAAAAAATAATTTTTTGCAAGTTATTTCTGTTTTTTAAATGTTGTTGGATTCTTCACCGCACGTGTTAAAATCCTGTTCTTTTCAAAATTAATCCTCTGCATTTTTTCAAATTATAAAGAGATTAAAAAAGATTTTTGAACAAAAATAAAAGAATTTTAAGAAGTGATTGAACTCAAGAGTTTTGTCAGAATTCACTTAATTTTGCTTGATGACGTCAACGAAAAAGTAATTGTTGAACATAATACCTGAACTAATATTTTCCTTTAAATTACTTTAAATTAAACAAGGTAACGCTAAGGAAATTACGAATTAATATGAGATGTAAATACTAAGAAGGAAGCTAGTAATTTTGAAATTTCAAGAGCAAAAGTCCCTTTTTAAATAGACCACAGATAATTCAATGTTTGTTTGCATAAAAACTAGTCAAATGAGCTTGAAATACTTTAGAGATTAATTTGTTTATGTTTTGTTACAAAATTTATATTGAAGAAGAAAGGTGACATTAAAGATCTAGCGATTAAAAAATAAGCCGAAATTTCATAAAAAAGTCGGTAGAAGAAAATATTTTCTCAATTATCAACTTGAGCTTCTCTTCATATAATCTCCATTCAAGAGTGTTCGATGCGGACTTTAGGAAATTGTTGAACAAAAAAAATGAAGTGGTAAATGAAGTTTTTTTAAAATGTGCTCACAAGGACAAGATTTCAGCTGGTAACGACTGTTTAATTTTGGCAGAAATAAAAATTTGTAGTTTGTTTCTTAAAATATTCAAATTACTTATATTTATATATCAAACTATTAATAGTTAAATACTTGATAATTGATACAATATATGTGCGTGTTTATAAGAAATTTCCACTTGCTAATCCATATCAAATAATCAAGGCAACAAAGTTATTTTTAATTGAGAACTTTTCTAGCTGTACCGCCTTGTGTAAAATTATAGTTCCATGCACTAATAAATGATTATTTAAAAACTTGTTTGTACGTAATAATTTTAAATTTTAAGAATTTATGAAGTTCTTAATACAAACAGACCTCTCTTCTTAGATCATTTTACTGATTGAAATAATTTAAAATGGTGATGGGTATTTCCATCATCTCTTCGTTCTCGAATTTTAAGGTAAAAGTTTAGCTGTATGCATCAATAGTCTGAAGGTCATAAAAATTCTAAAAGTACATTGAGTCACTCACCTTCTTGACTAATATCCCATAAAATTACTTTAACTCCTAATCTAACTAAGCGCATGGCTAATAACCTCCCAAGTCCACCACCTCCTCCGGTAATAACACACAACTCTCCATTGAGATCTTTTTCTGGCCATCCGAAGATTGTGTAGAATATTGACTGCAATTAAAAAAGAGAGAGTGTTTAAAAAATTTGTTTTGTCCATGAACCCTTTTCGTTCATTATCAAATATTTACTTATATGGTCTTGAAAATTTTGTGAGTGCTTTTTTATTAATTTCAAACACTGTTTTAATTATGTGAGGTAATTACTATTTATTATTTCATTTTATTTGGCGATATTTTTTGAATTGTTTCATTGGTGAGTCGGTCAGACATTAGAGAGTGATTTCAAAAATTTTTTCAAGGTCAAATTGCTTTTTCATGAAAAAAATTGAAGCACGAATGAATTTTCTAAAATTTGCTGAATAATAAACGAAGTAATCTCTCAAAAACAAATTAAAAATTCTGTCGGCTGTTGTCTACAACTCAATTCATGAAACAATAAAATTTAATTTATGAATGATGTCAAATAAAATAAAATTATTGGCTGTTAGGATTACAATGAAAATAACAATTCTACGTAGCTTCTTGGTTTGTTAATCTCTCAATTATACATATAATTGAATGAAGGTGACCGTAATAATTCTTGATCTTTATGCGGTATGTGAGATCTCTTAACATTTGTGAACTCAAGCAATTTTCGTTCTTGCCATTTAACTCTGTTCATAAGCAGTAAAAAATATCCCATTAAAAAATAAATTCTCAACACGTGTAAAGAAAATTTCAAACATGTGTTATTTGTAATTATTTTGATCTTTGCCCAAAATTCATCATCTTGCAAACACATGTTGCACTGATCTCTCTGCAGTAGTGCAAATATCTCTAATGACAATTTCAAAATCACTGCGTTCGCATTAAAGAGATTCCAATGAGCGGATAAGTCTTTGAAAAAAGTTGCGTGAACATTGTCGCTATTACTTCATAAAATTATGGTTAATGTTTGCAAGTTGATGCCACTACATAAATTGTTAATGTTGACATAAATTTCCACTTCATCTCTTGTGACTGACTAAAATAATTACCAGTAGCATTTATGATTTCACACACACGCATGAAAAAAATTTTGTTTAATCTCAATGAGAACACAGTGATAAATTTTACACATTTATCTATATAGCAGCAATCTAAATTATAATTATACTTTAGAATTATTTTATTCTCAAGAGATTAACAGGGTTAATTGTTGTGAGGTAGGAACATTTATTTATTTTTCAAACCACAAAGGATTTAATTAACTATTTACTGTTTATGCATAAGAAAGAAATCTTTTTCTGTAGGATTGATAATAAACATTTAGTGAATAATAAATTGTTTTGTTAAAGGAAGTAAACAAATATTCTTTTTAAATTAAAGACGTTTTGTAAGAAAAAGTAGCAAAGTTGTATCTTCAATATTATTTGTTTTTATTGTCATTGACTTTTTGCCATCTTAGAGTTCATATTCCATGAATTACCAGATTATTTAATGATATTTATTATAATCATAACTCATTATTTAAATTTTATCTTTACTTGTGCCATTTATTTCAACTTTTTTTGCACTAATAATTAATTTAGTAGACAAGTTTTTATTTTTTATCTAATGGACTTTTTGACTTAATACAAATTGCATATTGAAATAAGAAAAAATATAGAAAAGTTCCATAACATTGAACATTGCAAACAAAAATGATGTAACACAAATAATTTATAATCATAAAAACTTGATGTCACTGAGTTGCATCACTTTATTAATTTGTCAAATTGTTCATTTCTCAAGTAAATTTCAAGACCATTAGTGAATGGATAGTTGAAATGTCAGCAAATAGAAAATTTCTATTAGTTTAGTTAAAAAATTTTTATCGGATATTTATCTATTTTAATGATCCTTAAACATGAATATTTCTCATTAGCTCTTCATTAGCTTTATTAATTAATTTAAGTGTTTACTAATTCACATGTGAATTCAAAAATTTGCTAATTTTAATAATTTTCATCTTCTTTTCTTTCTCACATAATCTTTGGTGACCATGAAAAGGCCACAGCATCTTCATCATCATCTTTTCGGAGCGACTTGATGAAGAAGAATTTCATGATTATAAAAAAATATTGACTTTGTAATATGTTTTCCGCTTACGTACAAATTAGACAGCAAAAAAATAAGTAAGCAAGCTTTTCAATAAAAACTATAAGATACATCTCGATAACTTGATTGCAAAAAAAATAACAGCAAATAGCGATGAAAATGTAAAATTACATAACGATTTGCTTTAATAAATGAAGTGAATAAAAGATGGTGACATTAGAGAAAAAAAACCTGATTTGACATAGCTCAAGGTTAAAATATTGCATTTGTGCATGCAGCTTGAAATTTTCTTATAGATAAAAAGATGTTAATTACTACTCAAACTAAGAGAAGTTGCATTTTATTTGCAAATATTAAGAATTATTTTTTACACATATTTTCAATAGAATACTTGTAAAACTACCGGCAATGTTTACTCGCTCGAATATAAAGACAAATTTACAAGCTTTTTTTTATAACGATGATCTCAGCTCACATTCTGATTATGAAGCATTCGTTGAAAAAAAGAAAAAAAAATGAAAACTCCATGATGGTCATGAGAGTAATGTTTGTATTTCATATCACGTATGTGAAGCCATAAGTTAGTTTTATTCAAGGCTCAGCTTATAATTCGCAAAATTAAATTAATGTTTGCAACGCCTCGCGATGTAGAAATTCATAAGATGCATCTGTGCCATTACTGACATACATTTTTCTGCCATAAAAACAGCACGAAAAGGAGAGGTAAAAAGAGGGAGAGATTGAGACTGGTTTCTTTTGCATTTATGCAACACTGCAACATGCATTTCGTCTTTGTTGCACCATAATTTACTTTACTTCTTTTTTTTGAGCTTAGCAATTGAAAGTGAACGTAATTTTTTCTCTTTCTAAATCAGATACTTTTTTCCATTACGTCGGCAGTGACAAATGCAATTCGGGAAATTTTGTTTGTTTAGAAGAATTAAAAACATTTTATTGAACAAATGTTGTTGTTAAATTAATTTATAAAATTCTAATTGAGTTATTATTATTTGCCTTACTAATGTAAACTAAATAACTATGTTTAAAAACAAAAGGATTAAAAAATCAATTTGGTGAATCTTGGTAGTTTCACTCGACCGGTACAACTACAATTATTCGAAAACATTCAAAGTTCAAAACGTCTGGTGATAAAAAATTAAAATAACAACATTTTGTTGATTTGTGTTTATAATAAAGCTAATACAGGCTTAAATTCGTAACATTTCAGCTTAAAATTTTATTATTTGGTTTTTATTTCAAAAGTTTATTTCGAAAATTTCTAAAATTCAATTTTTTTTAAAAGGGGTGTAAAACACATTTGAAATTATTTTTTCATCTGTAAAAATTTCGAGTGAAACTACCAAGTGGTAAATAAATAAAAATAAGTCAGAGAAACATTTTTAAGAACTCTCACTTTCATCTACATTGTAAATTCTACACATTTTTATTAGCTATAAATGAAGAAGAAGATATTCATGATTGTATATCTAAGAGCGCCTAATGTAGCAGAATTTTCAACTTGCCAAAAACAGAAATATTCAAATGAATCGTCTCTTAGTTTATTATTGATTTTACTTATAACACAAAATCGAAAAAGTACATATTTTTAATTTAATTATCTTTTCATCAACAAGGAATTGACAGTTATTGTAAAGATTTATAAAGAATCACAGATGAATGTGAAACCATAAAAACTTTAAACAATTCCTATATTTTTTAACCAAGAGTGTCTTATTTATATTTTTTTTTCTCTATGCAATAACATTATTGAAGCTATGAATTCATATAAAAAGCTAATTTTCTTCTTTCTATTTAATTTAATGTATACATGTTCACTTTTTTCCGAAACACGGAAGTATTGAAAGCATTACAGTAGATTTACAACAATCGAACTTCAATGAGTAAAAATTTTTTATTTCCTTCATTTTTCTATCCACAAAATAAAAGAGAAAGAAATGAAAAAAGTGCAAATGATGTTCGATTTGCGGAAACCGTGATGCAAAATAACAAAAAATATTGCAAGCGTTAAGTTACCAGCTGATTAAGTTTTCTTAACGCATCGTCGCATCTGCCGTGTGGTTTATTGATAAATTATTATTGTTGATGTCTTCATTGAATTTTTTTTTGGCCCTTTTCAGTAAAAACTTTCTTTTAGTTTCGCAATAATAAAAGAAAAGAAATTCAACTGTACGCATCAATTCTTTTTATAATCAGCACTGAACAAAAGTTGATGTCTGTGTCGCTAAAAAGCATGCAAATTTAGTCTGATGCGTCACTATTGGTGTGAAACGGTGCGCTAAATACATTTCACTTTCATTTGCAATTAATTTAAAGTCATGACATTTTTTATGCACAGACTTTTTGTGCTTTGTCCATGATATTGAAATTATGAGGATTTACGCATAGAAACTGGTTTTATTTTTTCAAAAACACACAAAAAGAAAAGTTTGGCAAGTTCTTTTAAAGATATGGATTGAAAAAAAACCACTTGGGCAGATTCACTAACAAGTTTTACCACATTTTCACATAGTCACAACAGTAATAGAATATGAGATCACAAAAGACTATAAGAGCCTAATCCTTGAGCTTCACACTCATCAAGATGTTAACAATCCTTACCTGTATAATATAGCCAATTGATATTGTGATGAAGGCAAAGAAATCTAAAATAGCGTCGATTTTAGTCATTTCTGATGCTGGTTTTCTCGCTTCAAATCTATCAGCGAACAATGACCATTTTCCTGTAGCCATTTTTTGTGCAACTAATTTTTTTTACTCTCGATATTTTTTTTATTTTCACTTTCTTTTGATGCAAATTTTATCTCGCTCAACAGCTACAACTGATTTTTTTTGTATTCTTTCACTTCTTAACTTTTCTATCTCATTTTCTTCTTCTCTCTTGACATTTATCAAATAAAATTTTTTATTTCTTTTCAAATTCAAATAAAACTACTGAATTAGATTGCAAAACTTCACTTTATTCGCTATTGAGGAGGAGCACAAAAAAAATTTCAATACAAGACCTCGAAAAATAATTTTTTTAATTGGAGAACTAAATAAGTAACCGTCAGTTGTTGCTTGTTCGATGGAGCAAAAACAATTTCAACCCGATCACTTCAACGCTTTGAATCGAAATGATTTTTGACGAAAAAGAAAAGAAAAAAAACTTTGCACGCTTCTCGCTAAAACCTCAAACACAGTTGTTTTATGCTCACAACAACTGCTCACTGCTGATTTTCCGAGATCTTTTTTATTATTTTTGTGAGGAAGCTTTTTCTGTGAGAGAGCGAGCTTTGTTTGCTCCGTGTTAGAGATGATTATTAATGAGTAAGCAAATGCAATGAATGATGAGTCGAGATCAAATTCTTTTCTTTGTGATAATGAATAAATGATGAAACAGTTGAGCAAACAACTCGATAACTTGTGTTTGCGGGTGCTAATTAATGTAACTATTTGTCATCAAATATCGCTACCGCTTATCACTCATTAATTTAATTTTTAAATGAAATTCCTTTCTTTATCCTGTTTGTATTGTAAACAAAAATCAGGCAATACTAAAATTGCTTGGTATGTGTATTTGAATTTTAAATATAACAGTTTTTTAAGTGTGTACCGGTGTAAACAATAAATTTCAATTATTATTTGAATTTTATAAATTTTCATTCCAAATCAATTGAAAGTTTTTCTTAACATTTTAAGTATTTTAAACTGAGTTAAAAATTAAAACATCGGAAGTAGTGGTTAGTCAGCCATCAGTAGTCATGCGCACATCTGCACGTGCTTAGAAAGCAAGAAATTTTTTATGTGACAGTTGTCAACATTTTTGAGCGTGTATTCTTCATGGCAAACATTTAAATTTACATTTTATTACAATTTAAAAAAATATTTTTCAATATTTCAAACATTTTGAATCAAATTTTAAAACAAATTTTACATTTAATTTGAATTTAAAAATTTGGGAAAAATATTAAAATTTTACGCTATTTAGGAACATTATTAAACACGTTTTAGACAAATAATTATTTTTTATTAAAGTGTGAGTTTATTACTTTGTAAAATGTAGAAAATTCATTTGACTTTGAAAAAAGATTTTTACATTTTAGCTGAGACACATTGAGAAAAGTTTTTGAATTTTTAAAAACCGTTAAAGATAAAATTTCTTTTATGATTTTTGAACAATTTGTCATTTCTTGATAGTGTTGTTAAAAACAGTTATTTGAGTAATAAATTTAAAATTAACAATAAAAAAAAGAATTGTCATTAATTTTAAAAAATTCATAAAAATTTGAAGCATTTTATTATTGATTTGTTTAATTTAAAGAAGTTTTAATTTCAGTAGGGATCGGCAAAATGCATATAAGAAGAAGAAGTATGCGCATATTTTTTCATCTTTTCATTTTTTCCATACAAAAAACAGAAAAGAAGAAGAAACATGTGCACAATTCTACATCATCTACGTATATTGCCGAACCCTATTTTAAATCAATTTCAAATGAATGAAAATAAAATTCAATAAAATTTTTATAGCTTTTCAACAATCAGAACAACATTCCTCCAATCCATCCATGAAGATAATAAATTTACCGCTAAAATAAGTTTTCAGTTCAATAACGCAGAAGAAATTAATTGCAAAAACACTCAAAGTGGCTACTGCTGCAATCAATTATTAAAGCCACATCAACGATGATAAATGAGTAATTTTTAACTTGCTTTTATTGTTATTTTGCATCAACATAAATAATTTTCTACTTTTTTGCTCTTTTCTCTCTCTCAAAAATCTTCTTCGCGAAATGAAAGAAGTAAGCGAGTGGTAATGATGATGAAAAATGAGTAAAAAAATTCAGTGTCGTTACAAGATGAGTGTAGGTTGAAAATTGATGTTAATCACAACGCCACTGGCTTCTTTTTCTTTTTCTCAAGCAGTGCTTCGATATCTAACTCTATGCTATGCTTTCAGTCTTACAGTTATCGTCTACGGTGCTAGTTGGAAAAAGTAACGGTTCCTCGTGTGAATATTTAGTCAAGTTTGTGGTTTTAATAAAAAAAATTTGTTTTGTTGCTGACCCATTTTAATTTCAACTGTAGACTGTAGTGAATGCAAAAAAGAAGACCAATTGAAAGTGTCCCAAAAAAAATCATTTACCTCAAAAAAACAATTCAGTTTAGTGAAATCTGTTAATCAAATTTGAGTTTGATTGTGAAAGAGAAAATCCAAAGTTGTTACGATGAGACAGGGCCTAATCTATGAAAACGCATTTGAATATGTTTACACACTTCTATTTGACATATTTGTTTGTTCTCTCAAGTCAATCTTTTATTTGCTTGAGACAATTTTCTTGACTCTTCTACCTGATCGATTGCGACGTAAGAAGGTAATTTTTAAAAATTGTCATTGATATATGATTAATGTTTTAACATTGATTGCCCTAAGCTATACTTAACAATATCACAAAACGATTTTTGTACTCTTTAATAAGAAAGTCAGATAATCAAGAAATTGCTAAACATAGAAACTTACAATGGATTACAAATTAGAAAGCAAGATAAAGAACTTGAATTTACTCAAACGCATGAAATCTAAAAATTGACGAACAAAAAGCAGAGCAATTAAAAATTGTGAACAAGGTTTTCGTCAAAAAATTGATGATTAGCTAAATTTGACCTCAAAATTGCAATTTTAAATGACAAATTATAAATTTAAAATATTTTAAATAATAATGACATAAATTGTCTACTAAACTACTTTAAAATGCATGAAAAGTGTAAGTTGTTTTATTTCTTTCTATTCCACTGTTAAAGTCAAAACAAAAAATTTTATGTATACAATGTCAATGGCCAGAGAAGATGTGAAAAAAAAGAAAAAGAAATTCACAGCAGCTATCATAATTTTTTTTATTAGCATTTTAATGTCGAAAATATTTAAATTCCTACGTTACTATTATTTCACTTTAGCGTAGAATTCATTCATAAAAAAAATTATATGATCAAAGACAATATTGCTGGTACAACAGCTCAATTTGCAGTTACAATTGATTTATAAGAAATTTGATACTTTTAACTTTCACAATGCGAAATTCGTAAAACTCAAGTGATGTTTTAATAACCGATCATACAAACGATTTAGGTTCGTCTTGTAATACCCAATCGAGCTCTCTTCTTTCCGCATTAAACTCATATAATGTAAATCGGAAAATTTTCTTAACAGTTGTCGCACACGGAAGAGGCTTTTTGTTTGTAGAACGACTGGATAATAGATAATATATATTCATGAGACGACTCGACAATAAGGCATCTAATTACATAGGCAACTATTCAAAATGCGCATTTCATATTTCAGTACTCTTGACCACAAATTTTGTGTTTTGACTGTCATAAAATCAAGGCGAAGAAACTTGAAATGATAGAAAGCAGACAGAAATTTTTAGATTTGATTTAAAGATAATTTGTTGAGTTTAAATTGTTTGGAATTCTAATTTAATTCATTATAAAGTAGAAAATTTAAAAAGAATTTTAGAATGTAAACGAAGAAGAAATCAAAACAAAAGATTTCAAAAAATTAAAATTTTTAATAAAATCTACAAGGACTCATCAAAGTAGGCTTAAATAATTTAACATAAATATTAGAATAAAATAAAAGTTTAAAACATTGGCTCAAAACACAACTCGAGTGTCTTTACATTATCATAGCATTGTATGTCAACTGATACTGTTTTATATGCACATCAGTCAACATTAGACTACAAATGAAGGCATTAACACACATTCGTCATGTGACTTATTTTTGCACAAACTAAAAATTTAATCCACTCACATCCATCAGCAATCAACAACAAAGGCTAAGCCTCGCAGTTGTGAATGGCTTTTTTGGCTTCTCATATGTACATCATTTCTAATTTTCACAGTTGAGCTGATTTTTACTCTCACTTTACCTTTTTTTTCTTTATTTTCGCTAACGCGTGTGCAAAATTTGTTTTATTATGCCTTTTATTCCATTAATGAATGATTCGGTAAGAGAAAATTATTGTTTAAAGCAAAAAAGTGAAGGTAATAACAAAATAATGAAAGATAAATTGAATTTTATATAAGTAATTAACTACACATCAACGTGAAATTCAAAATTTTTTAAACTTGTCACTTTTGAGAAGGGTTTTATACTATTGTGATTTAAAAAGTGTCAAATCTCTCATCTTCTACAGAGACCTAAAAAACCATAATTATCTATAGATTTGAATTTTATGACTTCATTTGAAAATTTATGCATCTATTGATTAACAATTTTTACAGTGTGGTTTTTTTTCAATTAGTTTTTGAATAGTCGCAAAAATTGACTTTCATGTAACTCTCAAAATATTTAGAGACCTTTCAAAAATTTTTACTGTTTGACAAGATGTTTAGTCATCCATGAGAGAGCAATGTTTTATGTATTGGCAATTTTTAATGTACTGCTGAGACATAGAATTTCCTATGAAAGACTTTCACAATTTAAAAGAAATTTCATGGTCAAATTACTAGCATTTTACAATTGAAATGATACGTGTGGCATATTTTAATAATTTTTAATGTTGATTTCCACACGTGTATTGTAAAAGAACTCAAACGTCTTTGAACATATGAAATAGAAAAAAAATTAATGCTTATTGTTTCATGAATTTAAATAGCGTCAAATTAATCAATATTTGCATGAAATTGATATAAAAAAGGCAAGGGAATGATAACTGGTTCTAGTTTATTATCTACATTTTAGATTATATCAAAAATTGTACACATATAAATAAACTGTGAAGATTATTTTTAGAAAAACAACAAGAGTTTGGAATACGTGTATCAAAAGAAGAAATATGCACTAAATTTTCTCCTTCTTGAATTTTGTCTATGAAAATGAATAAAATTTTCGCATATTTCTTCTTACACACATATTTTTGAACCCTAAAACTAAATCACTTTGCATAAACCAAAATTATCAAACATTTTATGTCTCATAACAAAGCATTTCACTCGTTTTCACGTATTTAAATTTTTTCGCACTTCACGTTCTTGATTATCCTTTATCAAAAGAATTTATAACCTTCAAATTATTCGATCATTAAAATCTTCTTAAAACTACAATGAACTCAAATTCTTCAGTCAATAAAGATATTTTAATAATGTCTTAAAAGCAACACTTGTATTAAGTGACTGAAGTATTTGTTTTAGAATACTCAGAGAAAACAATTGTTTCAATAACTTCACATTTCTTTTCTTATTTTATTTTCGCACATTTAAAAAAGAAATACGACACATTATTGACAATATTTTAAGTGCGTAAGATGAAACTTAAAGTGTGAAATAAATTTAGGTCTTGAAAAATGAGATATGGGCGCTTATTATTTGCGTTATTTGATCAGAGCTCATTTATGTATCCGATGTGTCATGAATCGGTATTTCAATATTTGCTATTCTCAATTTCTTAAGTTTTAATTTTTAACAGAGACAAAACGAAACAGACATTGAAAGCAACAGTCACGAATGAATATCAAAGTTATGTTAGGTAGCATGCGAAGAAAATTTTAATTAACATTTGATTGAAAAGAGTTTATGATTGACATTTTAATACCTTCAACCGACTTTTATGATTAAATAAACTGTGAATTCGTTGACAAATTTTTTCTCAATGTAATCAATGAACATTTTACTCAATTTATATGAAAACATAAAGAAATAAGCAAATTAACTCGTTGTTAATAAATATAAAGTCTTTCAACAAATTGTTTAAATTTGATTTTAATATTTCATTATGCAAGTCTTACTCTGTTGATCAATGCTATTATTATTATAGGATGTGACTGGACAAATTGTGTTGATTACCGGAGGAGGAGGTGGAGTTGGACGACATATTGCACTCAATTTTGCACGACTCAATGCAAAGATAATCATCTGGGATGTTAATCGTGAAGGTAATTTATTCAAATACTATTGTGGCTTTTTAAGAAATTTGAGATAAGAGGCTGATTGCATTGCGCTTTGTATGTTAATATGAACTTTCAGCTAATATTAAATATTTCGCATGAATAAGAAATGGACAACTTTTTGTATAAATATTATGTCAAATTCAAATATTACCAAAAATATAGAACACTTCCTGTTGCAAGGCGAGATATTATTTATTGATACGAATAATTAATTTTTCTTCCTCTATTAGCTTTTTGGTGTGCATCAAAAATGTAAATTTGGCATCCGTTTTCTTATTCCAATTAAGAGATAAACAAAAATAAAATACTGCATATGAGGACTTAGTGATAGATATATTAATCTTAGAAAAACGTAAACAAAATTCTTTTTGTATCACGTGCCTTATTTTTTAATGCAATTTTAAATAAATTTACATATTGCTAGTTTTTCTATATTTTATCTTTAAATAACATTTTAAGAATAAAAGATTGCAAAAGATTTAGACAAAAACAACTATGCAGAATAGTCCCAATCATAGAATAAAGGTTAATTAATTCTTTTCATGATAATTTTGACATTTTATTCATCGTGATTTGCTGCATATGAAAATTGTTTACAATCTTTTTTTCATTATACAAATCTATGAAAATGAGCAAAAAATTTAAATTAATTTCAAACAAGAAAAGCTACTTTCAATTTTCTGGCATTAAAAAATTCTTTGCAACGCAATTCCAAGTTTCATCTAAAAATATTCTATTCTTACTTTTCAAACAAGTTTAATGACATCGTCTCACTTATATTAGTTGTTAAAAGTAAATTTGCGAAAAAAATTGTCTTGTGTACTTTTATAATTATGAATGAAGTTTCTAACTTACTAAATGAATTAGCATTAGGATGAGAATTCATACTTGTTAAAAATTTTATGAAAATTTCTAACGGTATTCTGAGTACTGTGAAATTAACTTAAATGCTCATAGCCCTCCAATTAATCTACAAATTAATTAAAATCTTTTAATTTAGCAATTAATGCAACATGTGATGCTCTAAAAACTGAAGGTTTTGAATGTGCCTCATATATTGTCGACATTTCTGACCGAGAAAAAGTATATGAAGTAGCTAAAAGGGTTAAAGAGGAAATTGGAAAGGTCGATATTTTGGTATGTTTACAATTTAATTATGTTTTGTGTGCAATCCTTTGTAACAATTTATTTTACAATTTTTAATCAAAGATCAACAATGCGGGAATTGTTACATGGTAAGTAAAATGGTTTCGATTTAATAAATTTTAATACGTTTATGAGCATTATCATACACAGTCGTCCACTTCTTGAAATTCCCGACAAAGCGATAGAAGCAACATATGGTGTCAACATCTTGAGTCATTATTGGGTAAATATTTTATATTTATGTGCTATCAAGTGTTTGAATTTGTTTCTCTATGTGTTAATTGATATTTCAGACTGTTAAAGCATTTTTACCGGACATGATTGCTAACAAACGAGGTGAGGCTAATGCAAATGATTATATTAATGTTCAATTTTTCATTTCGTAATTTTTATTGGTAGGCCATATTGTAACAGTAAGTAGTGTAACAGGACTATACTTGATTTCGTTTATTTTTTAAGCCATGAAATAAATAAATTAAATCTTGTTTCTAGTTATCTTCTGTAACAGGATTAATGGGAACTTATGCATGTACCGATTACTCTGCAACAAAATTCGCAACTGTTGGTTTTCATGAGAGTTTGTATAGCGAGTTGAGATATCATGGACATGATTATATTGGAATGACTATTGTGTGTCCTTATTATATCAACACACAACTTTTTAGCGGGGTTAAGGTATTTAAATCATAAAAATTTTCTCATTTGAAAAATTGATAGATAAAAAAAAAACGAAATGTTTTATAGCCTCGACTATTTCCGATGTTGGAACCAAAATATGTTGCTGATCAACTTGTAGCATCAACATTAAAGAATGAAGTTAATTGCACTCTTCCTGGTTCAGTGAGGATGTTACTTCCACTTAAATGGTAATAATTATATGAAAAAATATTTTCAAAAATTTATATTAAAATTTATTTTCTTTTAGTCTTTTACCAGCAAAGACATGTTGGGAATTAATGGTGAGAATAATGAAAGGACCACAATCGATGAGCTTATACAAAGGAAGAGGAAAAGCAAAATCGGGATAAAAATCTCATATTCAACAATACTGTATAATAGAGTTTTAACCGATAGTCATTAATAACATACAAATACTTATTTTGTATTTTACTTATTCAAAAGAAATCAAAAATAAAAATTTAAATACAGAAAATTTTGAGCTTGCATCTTTGAGATGTTATTGACATTGAGGAAATCTAATCTATTTTTAAATCTGTTTAAAAATAAAAATTTTAATGAACATCTTCATAAAGATGTTATAATTTGCCATCATCTCTTCTCTAAAATGACTTTTCATAAACATGCAAGATTGATGATAAAACAATTTAAATAAATTGATGCAAACTTTTTACTACAGGAAATTTTATTTAAATAGAATAATTTTTCTCACAAATGTAAGTGCATATAAAAAAATGACTTTCATTTTAATCAAATTTCGTCCAATTTTGTCTACTTGCGATACTTGTTGATTTATCAAGTTCCTTAATAACATCACTCAATAAATCAGAATTATCAACACATTCAAAAGGATCCACTAGATTTCTTCTCGGCACATTACTTGGAATTGATTCATCATCACCGAAATCAATCAGATTAAAGTCTTCCTTATCTTTACTACTATCACTGCCATTCGTCGAATTTGAGGCGTTCAAAATACCTTCAATTTCTTGCAATATATTCATGTTTGAGAAACTTGCGGGACTACTTGTACTACTACTCGACGATGATGGCGTATAAGCGGGCTGAGTAAAGACATTTTGACAAATATTGTCCTTGCTGTTATTCGAACTTGGTAAATGAAATTCAGTCTTATCTGACTTGTCTTTTATTTTTAATTTAAGCTCTTTGCACGTCGCTTTTACCTAGAAATAAAAGTTTTAGCTTAACAAGTTAATATGTTCTGTTTAAACATGATTAAGGTATGATAATCGCACGACCGTCGAATTCATGTTGTTCTTGATATAAACGTGAAAAATTGTTTTAAATTTCATACACTGAAGATAAAACAGTGTACATTATTTTATTGTAAACTTTTTGATGATGGAAATTAAACAAGAATTGATGAAGATTTTCAATTTTCTGAAATATTAAATATTTAAGTACGATTTACAGAAAAATATAGAAAAGTTATGAATATTTGAAGATAATTTAATATTACAGAGATGTAGCGACAACGTCATAAAATTTGGCAGTAGAATGAGATTTGTCATTTGATTTTTTTAACTTGCCGCTTAAACTCATAGTAACATCTGTTGAGCCGCGATCGTGCGACGTATCATATACTACTTGTTTTGTAAAGAATTTTTTTAAATTTAGTGATCTTACTGATTTCACTGCATTTTTCATCACAGGATTCGCTTTGCCTTTAATATTTCGTATAAACTCTTTATATTGATTGCTCTTTCTTCCCATTTTGGCCGCTTGAAGTTCAACTTCAATTTCAAACTCGTCCGTGAGTTCAGAATTTGTTTCAATTAAATTTAATCTCTCTTCAATGAATTGTTGGAAAATTTGTAAATGTACAACTTTCTCAATAAATGGCTTATATTGTGAGGATTGTGATTCGATAAAAATTTCATTGGAAAATTTCATTTTATGTTCTTGGTAACTTATAGCGTCTCTATATCCGCCAATTAACATCACTAATGAACTAAGGAATATCCTCGGTATACGGTCACCTTTGGATAAAAAAGTAAACATATGGTAAAAATTCTATAAGAATCAAATTTTTAATATACCTCTTAAATCTGCTGGTGCGTTTGAAAGATTTTTCTTTAAATAATTTACAATCTCCTGAGGCAAAGTTTCAGTTATGTCTTTATATGGATTTATTACAATATTTGTATCACAGTTGACGACAACCACTTCACCAATCTCCTCTTGTCTTACTGAATTGAAAACTGACTGATGACAACCGACACAAAAACTGAAAAAAGTTTATTTTTATTTATATCAAAATGAGACACTTGAAAATAATTCTTCACTTACGGTATGGGTGCAAGCAAGTAATCTTTCAATTTAGCGGGCAATATTGGTATGTAGATATGTTGCCTATTATTAAATAAGAGGAAATGTTTATGTTAGTGTATTTGTTATATACATAACATATGTTTGCATACCAATACATCGGTTGAATGAGTGAGCAAGAAGCTTGAAGGCATGATGACAATTTATCAAGATTTTGTGACACAAATATTATCCTTCGTTCAGCTAGTAGTGCAGCAAAAATCTCAATCATAGTCTTTGGCTCTATATAATTGTAGAATAAGTTTAAATTGTGATTTTCGGGAATTGACGGCAGCTGACGATTTGGCGGTCGCCGAAATGTAAACTCTTGCAGGATGATTCCATTTGATGAAAATGTTAAATTAATTGGTGTCTGTTCTCTTGGAATGGTCTTATTTAATGTCATATGTAAATATGAATCGAACTGCTTTTCATGCACTTTTTTTCGCAAATCAATTAACACATTCAAAAACTTTAAAAATACATCATGCCACGGATGAAAAGATAAAATGACTATAGCCTTCGCAACTGGTGACTCAACTGATCTTTCATGTCTACAGAATCCAAATTTCATCATCTCATTCGTAAGCACGAAAGAAAAACTTTGTGATGGATTTGATCTAAAACTATAAGAAAGAAAGGAGAATTAAATCTTGCAAAATTGCCATGGCGTGATTTATTATTTAGCATACTTACTACTCATCTCGATAGGGAAGAATACATGGGAAACAAAAATGTCCAATAATTTTTAATATCTCGTTGTCTTTATAGTCCTCGGGGTAGATTTTGGTTACTTTAGGTTGAGTATCTTCTTTATTTAACTCTAATTCACAATACAATTCTATTAAACTATTAGCATTACTACAAATTCGATTCATTTTTGAGCGAACCAAAGGAAGAGAGAAAATTTTGTTTTTGTTCGATTTTTATGAGTCACAAAACTTTCTCAATCCCCTTGAAAAGGGGAATGCTAACCAAAAAAATTTTTTTTCGAAATTTTAAAAACCGTTAAAATAATTGAAAATTTTAGGAAAATTTTCTCGGAGCAAGGAATTGACTAGACGCTCATAATGATTGATAAGTGTTTTAATTATATATTTTTGAATTCAGAAATGTGAAGCTATTTAAAATTATATCATACAACAATTATGTTCAGATTTTTTAGATTTCATGAAGTTAACTGCAAATTAAATTTGAATTTTTTAAAACTCGTTAATACTTAAATTTTATTAAAATTTTTTTGAGAGATTGACATTAGGTAGATATATTTTTTTTGAGAATTTCATTGAAAGTGTAAGTGGAATTTTTATTTTCTAATTTTTTACCTTTACTTTTACTCTTATCAGTAATTTTACAATTTTTCTTTTTCAAAGTATGATGAATAAGAAGCAAGTATATAAAATCAACAGAAAAAAGATTAAATTAAGTACACTCATTTGCGATAATACAAATAATATTGATCTTTCACCTTCAATTTTTTTCATTCAGTTCATTGTGGTCTGTGAGTTGCTTCAAGACTCACAGACAATTTGCAACTAAATAATAAATAAATGTAGCTTGAATAGTAAAATTTTACTGATAGAATGCATATTAGTCGTTTGTTGAATAGTTTTAATTTCATAGTGTGTAGAAAATATTCTTCTTTTTCGATTGTTAGTAAAAACAAAAATATAAAGTTTATGAAAATTATGAAAGATCAACAAGTGAAAAATCTTCGTCATCTTGGGTTAGAAAATTCTTATTGAGTTTTTAACAGAAATTAAAAATTTATTTAAATTTAGGATTTTGTCTCGAGAAAGTCAATATATTTTACCTAAAGGATCACCTTCAACATTTTCACGAGATGAAACCTTAGAAAAATTGCCATTGCCAAAATTGGAAGACACTTTAGAACGATATTATAAAAATTTATTACCATTTGGTGATGAAAATGAGTTGAAAAATTCAAGAAAAATTATTGAAGAATTTAAAAATGGAATTGGAAAAAAATTGCAAAAAATGTTGGAAGAGAAAGCAATAAAAGAGAAAAACTGGGTAAGAAAATAAAAACATTTGAAAATTTCAAATAATTTTTATAACTTTCAAGGTAAAAAGATTTTGGGAAGATTATGCATATCTTGAGTATCGTACACCACTTACACCTTTTTGTGTTCAAATTCAGCCACTTATGTTACAATCGATTGGTATTGAAGAAAATAGAAAAGATTGCCTCAAAAATTTTGCTCGTATAGCTTATTATTTTGGTACATATTTTCAAATTTTAAGAGAAGAAAGACTTCGACCTGGAACAAATCCTGATGGCAGCGTAGTTTTCTCATCCGATCAATTTAAAAGACTTTACAACACTTCCAGATTGCCTGGAGAGACAAAAGATGAAATTTTCAATTGTTTCAAAACAAAAGCTGAAGGTGAATGTCCATCAACTGTTGTTGTCATCGGAAAGGGCAGAATATTTTACTTTGATATAATTAACAATGAAGTGTTAATGTCACCTGCTGAACTATTGCACACATTTTCAATAATTTATGCCAAAATTGACAATGAAATTAATGAAAGTGAAAACAATTCAATTCCTTTGCTAACGTGTGATGAAAGAACTGGTTGGTTTAAAAATAGAAAACATTTGATAGAAATTTCTAATGAAAATAAAAAAATTTTGAAAATAATTGAAAGTTCCATGATGGTTTTTACTCTCGATGATCGTGAACCAAGTGACACTTCAGAAGTTTGTACACAACTTTTAGATGGAAATTATCAATCAAGATGGATTGACAAATCAGTTTCAATGACAGTATTTAGAAATGGAAAATTCGGTTGTGTTGGTGAACATAGTGCATACGATGGACCAGTGTCAATGAATTATGCAGGTTTTATTTTAGAAAGTTTCATTGAAGATTCACAGCCAGATTGGAATGAAAATTTAAAGCATAAAATTCTTCCAAAAGAAATAAAGTTTAAAATTGATGACAAAATTAAAAATGAAATCGCAAGAGTAGCAAAAGTTGTAGCAGATTTTAAAGACTCTGTAATTGTTTCCTGTCAAGAGTATCGTAACTATGGTAAAAGTTTTATGAAGTCACAAAAAATTCATCCAGATTGTTATGTGCAAATGGCACTACAACTTGCTTACTTTAAAATGTATGGAAAACTTGCACCAACTTATGAAACCGCGACAATGAGAAGTTACTATCGAGGAAGAACTGAAACTGTAAGATCATGCACAATTGAAGTTAAAAATTGGCTTGAAAAAATGTTTGATGACAAAATCAGTGTAAGTAAACAAACGACTAATTTCAGTTGAGATTTTTAAACAATTTTTATAAATTTAGAACATTGAAAAAGTCAAATTATTTAAAGCAGCAGCAAATTCACAGTTAAAACTCATGAATGATGCGAGAAGTGGCAAAGGTTTCGACCGACATCTTTTTGCCTTATGGTGCATTGCACGTGAAAATAACATTCAAATTCCACAGCTTTATAACGATCCACTCTACTTCAAATCGGGTGGTGGTGGCAATTTCTATCTTTCCACATCAACTCTAGGCTATTCAATATGCAATGGATGTGTTGCACCTATGCTTACAGACGGATATGGAATTTTTTATACCATGCTCGACAACTTTGTTTGGATCATCATGACTACATTTAGTGAGAGTAAAGTGGACATCGTGTAAGAAATTTTATGAGTCGTTTGAGAATGCAATGAACGAAATTAGACAACTGTTAGAAGCCACAAATTCAAAACTTTAATAAATTCCAAAAAAAGTAACAAGTACATACTTCATTAAAATTCAAATATGTTTGAAATTTATATTTTGGTTGTGGAATTAATTAATTAAATCAAACCACATTTTTGTCACGTTTATCAAAAGGAGCAAAGGTCCATTAATTTATAAATAAAGTTTTATCTTATCATAAATAATTATCGAAAAATCCATTCAACTCTAACAGTATATAAACTAATATTGTGCGAGAAACAAGTCAAAAATTTTGGTGTCACTTTGAACAGCTGATGATTAAAATAATCATTTGAACTTTAACTTTATGCGTTCAGTTATAGTTGAATAAACTTTTTAGGCAGTTTAGTTTCCATTTAGTTTTTGTTGTGACACAATGAACCGTGAAAATTTGTTTATTTTGCCTGATGGTGCGCCATCAACATTTTCAAGAGATGAAAGTTTAGAAAAATTGCCATTGCCAAAATTTAAAGACTCTTTAGAACGATATTATAAAAATTTATTGCCATTTGGTGATGAAAATGAGTTAAATAATTCAAGAAAAATTATTGAAGAATTTAAAAATGGAATTGGAAAAAAATTGCACAAAATGTTGGAAGAGAAAGCAGTGAAAGAGAAAAACTGGGTAGGGAAAAATAAACAACATCTGTTGACAGTAATGATATAAAAATTATTGACAGGTGGAAAAATACTGGGAAGATTATGCTTATCATTCACTTCGACTACCACTTGCACCATATTCATCGATGGTAATGCCACTCATGCTTAAGTCAGTAGGAGTTGATGAAAGCAGTGAAAATCGATTGAAGTCAATTGCCAGAGTGGCATTATATACAGCTGAATGTTGGGATTTAATTCGAAATGAAAAAATGCGACCTGCAGTGACTGCAGATGGGAAAATAGCATTCTCTTCTAACCAATTTAGGAGATTATACAATACAGTAAGAGTGCCAGGCGAAACAAAAGATGAAATTCATTGTTATTTCAAAACAAAAACTGAAGGTGAATGTTCAACAAACATTGTCGTCATTGGCAAAGGAAAAATTTTCTATTTCGATGCTGTTAGTGATGGAAAATTAATTTCGCCTCAAGAGTTTCTGCATGTGTTGACGTTAATCCGTGATAAAATTGAAAATGAGAAATTTGTGCGCGGCATTTCAATTTTGACATGTGATGACCGCACAAATTGGTCCAAAAATCGAAAATATCTCAAAGAATTGTCACAAGAGAATGAAGAATTTTTGAAAATTATTGAATCATCAATTTTAGTCATTTCACTTGATGACAATGAGCCGAGAGACATAAGTGAGTTGTCACAAATGACTTCAGTCGGTGACAATTATTCACGCTGGCATGATAAAGCTTCGTCGTTGATTTCTTTTAGAAATGGCAAAATTGGTTGCGTTGGCGAGCACAGTTGTTATGATGGTGGGTAATGAAATCAATAAATGACAGAAATATTTTTCAATTTCATTTTTCTAGGAACATTAAGTTATGCTCCTTATATTTTGTTGAGTTTAATAGAAGAACCTGAACCCAATTGGGAAGAAAATTTGGAACTAAAAACTTTACCTAAAGAGTTGAAATTTAAAATTGATGATCATTTACAGAGTGAAATTTTAAGAGTTGAAGAATTTGTAAAAACTTATGAAAAGTCTTTAATTGTTCTATTTGAAGAATTTAGAGAATTTGGTAAAAGTTTTATGAAGTTACATAAAATTCATCCGGATTGTTATGTGCAAATGGCACTTCAACTTGCTTATTTCAAAATGTATGGAAAAGTTGCACCAACTTATGAAACTGCAACAACAAGAAGATTTTATCATGGAAGAACTGAAACTGTAAGATCTTGTTCAATTGAAGTTAAAGAATGGCTTGAAAAAATGTTTGATGACAAAGTCAGCGTAAGTTAAAAAACGACAATTTTTTTAAGAATTTTAAATCAATTTTTATAAATTTAGAACATTGAAAAAGCCAAACACTTCAAAGCAGCAGCAAATTCGCAATTTAAACTCATGAATGAAGCAAAACAAGGCAAAGGCTTTGATAGACATCTTTTTGCCTTATGTTGCATTGCTTATGAAAATAATTTTCCTATTCCCGAGTTCTATAATGATCCACTCTATGCGAAATCAGGAGGCGGAGGTAACTTTGTGCTTTCAACATCAACTTTAGGTTATTTCATTAATATTGGCTATGTTGCACCAATGATAAAAGATGGATATGGAATTTTTTATACAATGCATGATGAAAAACTTTGGATTGTTATTTCTTCATTTAGAGAAAGTGAAACAAGTTCCAGTAAAAAATTTTATGATTCATTTAAAAGTGCAATGGTTGAAATTAAAGAAATGTTGGAGAAAGTACAAAATAAATTATAAATTTTCATTTGAAAAATTGTTTTCCTGTTTACATAATTTTTATCTAACAAAAATGTCAAATTTACGCATGAATGATTTTAGATTGCAAATTTTTATTCTTCTCAAAAGCCCTGTGGTGATTTTCTATCAATACTTTTCCCAACGTCACATTGCTGCTTCCGTTTCAAGCAATTTTTTTGCCATTGCGGTCAGCACAATGTCATTTTTGATGTTCAAAATTGTTAGTACAAAATTATTCGTCTATAAAAGGAAAAATTCTGACATTTGAGTAATAGTTTCTGTTTTACTCTACGAGTTACAAAACTAACTAAAAGTGATGAAATTGACAATAATTTTGATTTTTGCTATTGTAGCAATATCATGCCTAGTTTCAGCTCAAAAGAAAAACTCGACAACGGCTGCTACAAAGAAAAATGATAAATCAACACAGAAACCAACAGCAACTAAAAAAGCAACAACTGCAAGTGGAAATAATAGTAAAAAGAACAATAAACCAAAACATGCAAGAGATAGTGCAGCTGGACATAAAATTCATCATAATTGTTTCTGTGATAATCTTGTTGGTAAAAAAGATCTTGATCTTAAAAACTTTGCTGGAACTTGGTATGTTCGAAATCAACAATCAGCACTTAGTTTCTATCCCTTTACTGGCGATTGTGCTTATGGAAATTTCACATATGTCAATGACAAAAGTTTGAAATTGTCAACGAAATCAAAATTCCATGTCAGTACAATTAATGCTGTTAACACAAATTTAAATTACGTTGGAAACGGAGTTTTTGATTGGTCATTGGGAAATTTGACAATTGATAATAACACTGTGCCTATTAATACAACTCTCAAGGTAAAATTTTTGTAAATTTTATTTTTTCAATTTAAACAATTTTTCTTTTTAAAATTCCAACAGTTTGCTGTTGTTGGTAAGTTTATAAGAAATTTTTTTGCTTTTATTTAACTTAACTTTTAATTTACAGATGTTGACTATAAAAATTACACAATTCTTTATATTTGCGGAAATTATACACTTGGTGGAACTTCAGGAAAAGCTCCAACTCCACCAAAATCTTCAGATAGTCCCTATGTACCACCTTTCGCATTTGTCTTGTTAAGCCGAACACGAGACGCACAATATAAGATGAAAGATTTTAATAATACAATTTATGCTTCTTATGATTGCTATACCAACATGTATTCACCATCAAAGCAAGACTCTAAAACATGTACGTCAAAATACTAATCAGTATTTGCTTTTGATGTCAGATGATGCGTTGTATAAATAAATTGCAAGCTTTCATACGTAAATTATTGTTATTTATGTTTAAAATGTAATTTATAATCAAGATGAAAAGTTATGAAGCTTTTCAATGTTTTTTTGAATGTTTCAGTGACTTCCAATGAAACATTCAATTTTTAAACTTTTTATTCTTGCATTAGTTTTCTATTTTTATCAATGCGATAGCTCACTCGTTGTAAATCATCATTTGATTGAAAAGTTTTATAATTGGATGTTTGCATTTAATCTCTTTAAAGTGAAATGATGTTTTTATAAAACTGCAAGGTAAGATCTAATTATGAATTTTCAAAGAAGGATTTCAATTTTCTAGGAATTGATTAAACATAAGCAACTAATTTTAAATATTCCGTGTAAAATGAACTGACACCTTTTAAGCATTAATTGACGTCAGAAATGATTTCTCCAATGAATATCGAACTCATTAAAAGTTTATAATGAATTTAACATCCTACATTGCTTTTGCTTTGCTTTTATGAATATTTTCCATACAATTTAATTTATTGACACAATTTGATATTGGTTCCTAATATCCGTAAGCAATGAAAAAACTGATTTAAATAATTGCAACCCTTTGTACAATAAAGCTATAAATCTACGCATGAATATATATGAAAAAAAGTTTTAATTGAGCAAACACAAATATTCCCTGTGGTGATGGTTTAAATTTAAACTATAATGAACAAGCGAGAGAGAGAAAGAGAAGAAAATCAGTCAATTATTTGCGCTCTTTTATTTTCATGTCAATGCATTTTGCTATCAACAGAAATGTTATTTTTTATTCAATTTTTTTTTCTTCCTCTCGTCATCGCTTCAACTTCATGCTTCACGGAAACAATGAATATAATAAAAAAATTTCATTCATTCCCTTGATTTATTTCATTGCATCTACAGAATAGAGTCAATAATTCTTCTCTCTTGTTCGCTCTTTTGTGTATTTTTATCATATTTTTCTATTTAAAAATTTATTAAAATAAATGATTGCAGATACCTCTCTCTATTTCACATGCTTCCGTATGAAGAATTCTTCGTCGTAAATTATTGAATATGGGAATCAATTTTCGAATGATAAATATGGAAACAAAAAGTCAGAATGAAAATTTTATGTTAAAAACAGGGAGGAAAAATTTTTAACCTTGATAATATTCAGAGTTGTTTTCAGCGAACTCACCGGTTTTAGTCGGTTTCATGAATATTTAAAAATCGAAGCTTCATAATTTGGAAAACTCTTTTGCTACTGATTTTATAGATCTCCACGCATAAAATAAAACTTATTTAAATGCTTGCGGTTTAGTTGCGAATTAGTAATGTAAATTTTGATGTTTGCCGGTTTTTTTATTAAATTTGAAATAAATCACCGGCCAACTCGACCGTAAACTTTCAATTTACTTTTATTTTACTCGTAGAGCTTTATAGAACCGGTAGAAAAAGAGTTTTTTAAAATATAAAGCTTCAGTTTTAAGATAGTAGACAAACTGTCCAAAACAGGCAATAACCGGCGAGTTTTGCCGGTAACAACTCTGATAATATCAATCGAGAATCTTGTTTGTTAAGTTATTAAATTTTTATTGTGTTTTGCGCACCATCAAAGATTTAAAGTGAAATACTATGAAATGAAATCTATTTTATAAACATAAGAACACTTTTTACTTCAAGAATGACTAATATCCAATTAAAGAATAAGAATTTGATTTTTTTCAACGTAATTTTTAACAAGCTTTTTTAAATTCAAAGTTGCATACCATTCGACATTCAAATTCTCTAAAGGTCCGATTGATAACACCAAGGTTTTAAAGAAAAATTTTAGATTTTTCTACAAGTTTCATTATTTTTCAGTAGATTTTTTTAACGAATAAAAGCTCAAATAAAAGTATTTTATTATTCTATAAAAGTTTATTTACATTTTTCAGATTTCGTTTTCGTTTGTAGACAAAGCTTACTTTGCTTGAAATATTTTTCAAGAAATTTTACACAGAAGTATAAGCATTTGTTTTGATTTAATTTTGACTTTAAAAATGTGACAAAACACAAACAAGCTTAAATGTTATTTTGGCATTTTTCAACACGGTTTTCCTCTCAACATCATTTCATTCATAATTTTTTTCTCGTTCTCATCAACCTCTAAAATTGCAAAAACAAATAAGTCACGAGCATAAGCTCATTTATTTCAACATAAAAAAACTCATTCATAATTCCACGATGCCAACACCACTATAAACTTAAATGATTATACCCATATTAAGCAGCAGAGGGAGCGAAAAAAGTTTCTCATTGCACAATGTTGAAAAGTTTCATGTTTTGCTTTGTCGTACATGCAGTTGCGAACAAGGCAAAAAGATTGAGTAATGAGATGAAGTGTTATAAGAGAAAGCATTCCTTTTATGACGTAATAAAACTTTCTCGTGAATCATTTTTCTCTCACTCTCTCTCTTATTTATATATGATATAATGTTCTGTGAGATGAAAATATTGTCTTAAAGCTCACACAAAGTAAAGAAAAAGAATTTCAAGTGCTTCATGGAAAAAGGGTTAAGAAATGAATAAAAGATTTATGAGAGAAATAAAGATAAAAAGAAAATTGTTTCAATAAATATTTGCTTAAGTTGAAGTCTTTATACAGGTCTCTGTGTGATATTTAAATTTTATAATTTGTTAAAATAACTTTTATACCATGTATGTCAATCTTAAACGTCCCTTACAGACATGAATGCATAATTAATTCCTTTTAAGCTCTTTAAATAATTCCAAGAATAATTTATAATTGTTAATCTGCTCTCATTCCATTGATAATTCAATGATAATTGCTCAAGCTCATTTGATAAAATTTTCCATTGAATATATTTCAACATTGTAATGTACAGAACTAGGGTTCGGAATTATGCAGATAAGAAGAAGAAGTATGCGCATAATTTTCTTCTTCTTATTCATTTTTGTATAGAAAAATCAATAAGAAGAAGAAAATTATGCGCATACTTCTTCTTCTTATCTGCATAATTCCGAACCCTA
>JACWBX010002342.1:21060-33325 GCA_014622435.1 Polypedilum pembai | reverse complement strand
TGTTAATCTGCTCTCATTCCATTGATAATTCAATGATAATTGCTCAAGCTCATTTGATAAAATTTTCTTATCTGAATATATTCCAACATTGTAATGTACAGAACATAAAAGAGATAATGTCACAATTTTGCAACATGACATTTTATTGATTTAATCAATTTGCAATTATTTTGTGAATATTTCTGAATACTGCATGTGAAAATTTCAAAATTTAGTCTGATTTTCATATGTAAACAGTCATTAAATTAATGAGCTAGAAAATAAATAAACGAGAAAGATTTTTTGTTTAATAAAAATTTATTTTGTTGTTTCTTTCTAATTAGAGCAAAATTTTTTAGATGCAAAAATTCATAAAAAATTTTGACATCATAAAAGTCATTCTTTAACTTTTTAATTTATGACAAATTTTTATGTTATGTCAGCACAAATTAAGCTTTGCAGTGACAACTTTTGCATGTGTTGCATATATGTCTGTTGGTTCATGATTATAATTAATGTCACACATCGAAGAATAATGAATCACATCATTAAATTTCATTGCAATAAGCATAAAAATAATAGCGAAACATAAAACTCTCTTCATTTTTTCTTTTCCATTAAATTCTTGTCTTTATTATTAAATTGCAACAACTCTCTTTAATGAACTAGATTAAATTTCATTTTCTATCTTTAATAGAAACCAAGGAGTAGATAGTTAATCGCTTCATTACAATTACTTGATAGAAAAGAAAACTTTAAACTAAATAATTTAATTCAAGTGATTGCAATTAATTTATTTAATATGAGCATGCAGAGAGAATGAAAGAAGCTTCAAAATGTATAAAAAGCACTTGATTTTCTCATCATAATCAACGTCGCAATAGTAGTCTTCTTCCTTCCCGTGTAGTTATTTTTTTATCACACATTTATATGCAGCACCATTCATGAGAAAATAGCTTCAAGCAAAATTCGTATGTGTTGGAATGAACGTTCAAAATAACATCACGACTGCATCCGCTTTCTCTTTTATTTGGGAAAGAATGAAAAGAATTTAGTTGAAAAATTAAATCTAATTTTTATTTGAGAGTGGAGGGCGGTTTATAAACGCTTCAAATGCATGTTGAACCACAAGAGAGAGAAAGAAATTTTAGCTTGTTATAAGCTAGTTTTAATTATAGCTCTCATAATAGCTCAAATCCGCCCTTCACTTTTTTCCCCTTCGTGCTCCTTTCTCTTCATTCATAATTTTTTTACGGTTGACTGCTTGCGGTTGTGCCTTTGCCTTTTGTGGCATTTTTCAATTTAAAGTTTTTCATGGTAAGACGACAAAGAGCAACAAATTATGTTATTTTGTGGGCTCATGATTGTCAAAAATTCCGCTCGCTTTTATTTACATTCGTTGAGGATTCATAAAAAGTTCTACTAGATTACGGCACGTCAAGCATTTTTGTATAAAGGTCAGACAACACTGATTGCAGACATTTTTCAGAATTATAAAGCTATTTAGGCAGAAGGTTGAAAATTTTACAACTGGCAGAATTTTGTGATGAATAATTTAATTAATCTCCTTGACTGAAAGTGAGAAAGTCAGTTTAAATTGTAAAAGAAAGACAATGAGATTAGCATAGCATCAAGAAGAGTTATGAATTGTGTAATTTTATTTTTTTAATCTCTTCTCCGCTATGTCATTAACGGCACTTGAATTTCAACCCTCATGATTCTTTTTATTCTGTATCTCTAGAAGAAATTTTGTTTGTAACCTCCTAACCCATTTTGCTCTATTTACATTCTTTTTCTCTTGACTCTCAAGCTAAAAAGCTTTTTGTAGCTATTACAGCACAAATTCATTTTTCATGGTGATATCTTCAATTTTTCTCTGTCCCGCTTCTTTTTTGTGCTTTTTCTGTTTTGAGGGTTTGTTTTATGGTAAACATTTTTTTATTCATTCATTTTGTGTGCTCGCTTTTTGCATGCAAAATGTTATTTATGTTGGCACCCGTATGTGTGAGCGCGATAAGAATTAATCACACTTTGACAAGTGGTGATAGGAAAGGAATTTTTAAACAGTTTTCTGTATGCATGCAGCTAAAATTTGTTATCTCATTTAAATGAAAATTTTCATCCTTGTGTTCAATTTTATGACGCAAACAATTTAATTAATTGGATATTGATTAAATGCTGCAGCTATGCAAGTTTTATTCTCATCAGAACTATAAATAAAGTTTATATCGCAATCTCAATAGCAACTCATACTAGGAGTGAAAATTTAATCAAGGAAAAGCCAGATTAATGCATTGAAATGCGATTAAATATTCACAATCAAATCTGCAGCAGATCGATATTGACCACAATCATTATTACCATTTTAATGAGAGAAGATACCAATGGAAAATTAAATTTTCTCTTTGCAAAATCACAAAAATTCATTGCATGAAATTTAATTAAATTTCTCGTCTGACATTTGATATGAGATTATATCATTAGTGAACTTTATACAAATCACATTATTATTTTATTATCAACATGGCGGTACATCAAAGCTGCTTTTAAATAACATTACACTAGAAAAAAAATTTTATAACTTGCTTTAAGTTAGATGTCACAAAGTGACTTTATAAAGACATAAAAAGTGCACTTTATGACACTCTTAAAATTTTTCTATACTTTTATATAATTTTAAAAATTTTTTCTGGCACAAGTAACTTTATACGAGTTATAAAATTTGTTTTCAGTGTAGCATATCGCATTCATCAATCAAAAAGGAAACTATCTTTTGACTGTATCGAAATGTTGAGATTTATGATAATTTTCTCTGCTATGTTTGTGCAAATGTGCATAAATTATGTAAATGTTTGATTGATGAAAATATTTTTCATTGAACAAATTAAGATCGAACAATATTGACAAAATATTTCTCTAGAATTTGTCTTACATAAATTATTTGTCTATAAATAGAAAATATTTCTATCCTTGATTATTACAAAGGAAGGAAGTAGGTTGAAATTTTCATTTATTCAGTAAATTTTCTAACACAATGTATTTTAACTTAAATAGAATGTAGAACGTGTGAGTGGGCTTATAAATAGCTACAAAAGAGTTAAATACTGTCTGTTATAAAGCGGTTAGAAAATTTTCACTCAATCGTCTATTCTAACGAAATCTTTAAGAGGAATATTGCATGACGAGTTCTTGACTGTAGTCTTTTAGTTTATCAAAAAAAATTATTAAAATTAATTAATTAAAATTGAATATAATGATTTGACCCATTTTTTGAAAATTTATTATGAATTTCTCTTTTGCTGAATTTTTGGATGTAATTCTTTATCAGAATAAGCAGAATAAAATTGTTAAAAATTGTGTGATGTTGGAACACATTTTTCCGAGGAGATAGACACTGTAGCAAAAAAAACAAAATTTTTGCACCATTTTCATACAAAAAAAGAGCAAAAAGTGCAAAAATAATTTTTTTTGTCCCAGTGTCCATCCTCTCGCATTTTTCTTTATTTTCAGCATCAAGTATTAACGATTTTGCAATAAATTTCTAAACACTTGATAACAGACGGTAATTAATAATTGAATTTCTCTTTTACAGAAACTCTTCTGATAATATTTATAACATCTTTTCCATCGCTTGCTCGTTCTATTTATTTACGTACTAATATATATGTAGAAAGAATATTGTAGCAATTAATATGAGAAGTAAAGTTGAGCATTAACCAGAAATAATAGAATTAAAATCCAAAATTAAAAATTTGTGTTTTGTTTACAATTTTTGAAAAATTATTTGTTTATAAATAAAATTTAAAAATTGTTTAAATTTATACGTTAAATTAAAAATTTAATTAATTGTTCTATATTTTCTTAGAAAAGTTTTTATACTGTTTTTGCCACATCCAGCAGAATGATAAAACTTAATTTTACGATTCATAAAACTTTAATTGTATCGGAACGAAAATGTATGCTGCAAAATCTCACTACATGATGCCAAATAAAAGAAATTTTTACTATAGAAATGAAAGCGAGTGTAAGTGGCATAAACATGGCCTTTGTTTTTCATTCTCTTTTCTCTCATGTGACAAAAACATGCTTCTCATCTATAAATTTTTGTTTCACATTAAATTGTGAATTGGAGCTTGAAAAAGAAAATACACAAACAAAAGGGACTAAAAAGGGATTCTTTTGACTGACCATTATCAGTATGAAATTTCATTATTTACTAAACTAGAGAAGATATTTTAAAAAAGATGCAAACAGCTCATAAATTTCAATAGACAAATTCATTCCACTTAATTTTCAAGAACAACATGAAAACATTTCAACACATTCCAACCACACTCCATCATCTTCTTCAAATTGTGGTTTCTCGTTGAATTTCTTAGATATTATCATACTTAAACCACCCTTTGTCTTCCGATCTGACGCTTTTAATGTGAGAAATATGTTGCTTCATGAATCAAATGCCTTTGAGCGTCAACACATAACAAGGATTTTTTTCTTAAATCACTCTCTAGCGTGTACACAAGACAGAAAATTAGGTTTTGATGAAGGATACAAGACACTTTGTATCAAACTGTTGCCAGCAATTGATTTTCTATTCTTACACGAGCGAACACAATCGAGCGGCAACGTATCATTTTCAAACTCGAAATATAAAAAATGTGATAGATCGAACAACGAATAGCAACACATAAATTTAAATATTTTCTATTCAGTGATGGGAAAAAGCATGTACTGTTAACAGCAGAAACATTGTGAAAAAAATTCAACATATATAGAAGAAGGATGACACACATTGTTGTCTGTTGTGTAATAGAAAGCTTTTATTTATGGCAGGTAACATGATATGAGGCAACGACAGCGAAAATTGAAAATTATTTCTGACATGTATGCTGTTTGTTGGTGAAAAATTGTTGTTGATTGTTAAAGTTCAACAGAATCAATTTTTCAATTTAAAGAGAAAGAAAGCTCAAATGTCATTGTAATTTTTTCATAAAAATTTCTTGGTATTTTATTGGTGATAAATGTAATACTTTTATCATTGGTTTATATTCAAAAGGTCAGTAAAGGCGAAAAAAAGTGAAAATTTTTATTGTAATAAAAAATTTCTTTAAGAAAAACTACTTGTGCATAAATATGCATAATAGGGCAAAAAATCATAATTTATAAATCCTTGAAAGTATTTAAAAGTTTGAGACTGCGATAAGAAATATTAAAAGTAAAAATTAAAATTAAGAAATTTTTTTTCATGTAACAAAAATTTTTAAACTTCCATCTCAATTTTATTTTTATAATCTTCAATATCAGCTTTAAAATAATCATCAACTTCAACAAAATTAGCTCCACCATACCAATCGATGATCAAAATTTGAGCAATTTTCATTTTACAAAGGAAAAATTCATGACTTGTAATCCAATTTTCTGATGCTGGATGATGACTAATCATAGCTCTTGTTGCAAAATCATGCTCTTTTGAGCCTTTTTTAACTCGCAATACTTTTCCAGTAATCATAAGTCGTGCACATGTTGGTTCCATTGGATCGATATTTTTTTCAGTGCAGTAAAGGCTCTGATCCATTGAAAAAAGTGCAGTCATTTTATTATTTTTAGATAAATCTTTAGCAGTAATATCCAACATTGTTAAATAGAAGTAAATTGTGCCAGTACTCTTTGCTCCTTTCTCTGAATCTGCCATTGCCTTGACATTTACCATCGGATATCCAATAATCGATGGCATTGAAGAAATTGACCCCAATGACATCCATTCTGAGTTGTGCACAAGCCAACGAGCCATTTTCGCATGTTCAGTGTGTGGTGGTGGATTATCTTTTATTTCATCATCCTCAGAACTTTCAGTATACACTTTCACAATTAATGTTTTTGATGCAATGACATGAATCAATGCTAAGATAATTATTAACCTTTTTAGCATTTTTCGAGCTGTAAAATAATTTTGAAATGTGTTTAAATTAAAAAGTTTCTTTCTAATTAATCAACTGCAATGTACTAATCAAAATTTTATATTCTGTGTTAGCTTATCAGTATAAAACACATAAGGTCAATAGACCTTTACCTTACGAATAAATAAGCTTAAAATAATTAAAAAAATAATATTTTATATCACCAAAGCAAAGACAAAAAGATAAATATAAATGAATTAGGGTTCGGCATTATGCAGATTAGAAGAAGAATTATGCGCATAATAAATCATAAAATGAATCAAAAAACAGTAACATGCGAATAAAATATAAATTTATTTTTGTCTATGATTAGTATTTTTAAAATTTCATTTTATTTGTTTTATATGCCCTTACAACATGAAGTTTTAAGTAATTTGAAAAATAATTTAGCAAATTTTCAGAGTTTTAAATATAGTTCAATTTCGATACCAAAAAATTTTGGATTTTTTGAAAATCAAAACAAGAAATTCACATTTTCCAAAAAGAAATCATTGAAAATTTTTCAGACAGTTCACACGCGCATAAAGAATTTCTTACAATTAATTATTTACCTTTTAATTAATTGCAACTAAGTTTTTGACACGCTGCCCTTTAATTAAATATTGCGACTGAATGAAATGAAAAAAAAACCAATAAAAATTTGTAAATAAAATTTTTTTTGAGAATTTCAGTAGAGACAGTTGATATGAAAAAAGAGAATGTTAACTAAAAAGATGAGAGGAACAAATGTTAAAAATCAAAGCCTTAAATTTAGGCAATTTTAATTTTCTGATGAAAACACTAAAAAATTTCTTCTTTGAAAATCAAATTTTCTAAAAATATTTTGCAATTATTTCAACAAACAGAAATCAATACAATTCTTGTAATTGAAACTCATGGAATTTACACAAAAGTAATTTCAATTGTTCTTCCTACTGTAACATACATTTATGTGTAACAATACCTCAATTTTAAGCCTATTTAATAGTACACAAAAAGTTACAATTCCCACCTACCCACCCACTCACTCGACATTTAAACTGAAATAAAACAGCAGATGGTAACAATTGAGAGAGAATAAAATATTGTAAAATAACACCCTCTTAAATTTTTTCTCTCTTTCACATAGGAACTTTTGTCCACAATTATTTTTCATTGTATGAAATTATAAAAAAGTTTTCTACATTTTAAATTGCTTTTATTTCTTCTCTCTTTCGTCTTTCATGCGCAACAGTTGTAACACGAGGAATTTTTGATAATTAAAAGTGAGAGTAATGAATTGATGTTAGACATAGACATATTTGTCATTGGATATCGCTGATTAAAAGCTCCTAATTCCTCGACGTATGAAACATCGTTGTGGTGGTGGATTACTGGCTCTGTTGCTTAAGAACCTTTATAAATTAGGAAAACAAAAATTAAGCTTAATTAAATTGAATTCAAGGCGAAGACACTTATAGTTATAAATAATCGTAAGAATGATTGAAAATTACATAAATACTTTAGTTAAAGCTGTTTGATTAGAAAAACATTTTCAACACTGAGAAAAATGTTTTTTAGCTGGCATAAAGTTTGTGCCAATAAAGCACAGTTACGAGTCCTAAAAAGCAAACTTTATAAGACTCATAAAAATTTTTACAAGTGTTAAAAAGTTTTATGACCGTCATAAAAATTTTTATAAGACTTATAAAGTTTGCTTTTTAGGACTCATAACTATGCTTTATTGGCACAAACTTTATGCCAGCTAAAAAACTTTTTTCTCAGTGAAATTTATCGTAAACAAATCATTTTAAAATGTAAACAAATGATTTAAAAATGTAAACACGAGGGGGTGACAGCTTTTACGAAAGAAAATTTTTACGAAAAGATTTCGAAATATTAAAAAAAAATTAAGAAGGTTTTCGAAAGATTATGATATTTCCGAAGGATTACGAAAGTTTACAAAAATTTCGAAAGATTATCGAAAAATTTCGAAGATTACGAGGGATTATGAAAGATTTCAATTCAAAATGTAAACAAAAACGAAAATTTAGAAATTTATTTTTCCAAAATTTCACTATTTGCTTAACGATTCTTATCGAAATCAGCACAAATCTGATAAATAAGCATTTAAAAATGCATTTGTCATTTTTTTAGATTGAAATAAATGAAAATTTTTAAATGATTTTTTTAGAAGAATAGAAAATGCGCAATCAAGATCAAAAGTTGTGATGCAAATTTCCTTATTTTTTAAAAATAACCGAAATTTTTTCTGCTTGTCAATAAAAATAACTGAAAAAACCTGAAAATTTTGGTTTGAATTTAGGAAAATTACGAAGGATTACGAAAGATTACGAAAATTAAAATTCTTTCGTAAAAGCTGTCACCCCCTCGTGTAAACAAAAACATTCTTTAAATCATAATTTCTTGGAATATCCACAAAAATTATGTTATTTGTAGTGAAAATGACTTGAAATAAATATCAACATAATAATAAAACCTAATTTGAGAATAATAGGTAAATATAAATTGAAATTCACTTTCAATTGCAAACTTTTAATTTTCAAGAAATGTTCCTTGATTATTATTGAAAAAAATGTACTTACTGCACTAAATCAGGCATTGTCATCGTGTTGAAAATTGAATTCATAACTGGAAGCAACACTTCAGAAACATTTTCATTAATTCGTTGTTGTGTTTGAGGATCATTGATCCATGCTGGTAAATGACTGTTAAGAATTGCATTTATTGTTGAATCTAATCCATCCATTTGAAAAGTAATTGCGCCCATTGAAATGAGAGTTTGAATAGCGCGAACATTGAGAAAATTACCAGGTTGAATTGTATTCATAGCAACAGTTGTAGTCATTCTAAAGTTTCTCACTGTTGAACGAAAACTGCCACGACCAGCTGTTGCAACATTGTTGAAGAAAAGTGTTGTATCGTGCATACCGTTGACATTTAAAGTGTCAACTGAGAAATCTCTATTATTTGATAAGATTAGGAATCAAACAATGAGAAAATATTAAGTTAAGAAAACTTACAATCTGATCCAAAGACCAATTATTTCGAGTCGAACTTCATGAAGGAAAAATTGTTGCAAACCACGAACGAAGATATTTGACATTTCAGATTTTACACTGAATAATAAATGATTAATGAAAAATTCAATAAAGTTTAAATTGTTTCAACTCACTCTCTAATTAAATCACCAGCATTCGCAATATTCATTTGCCAATTGCGTTGAGAGGCGAAAGGTTCAAGTGGTGGAATCTTTAATGAAAATTGACCGCAAAAAATTAAAAATTATGTATCTGACATTTTATCCGTAATTTATTAAAAATATTACACCATTCGGTCCTACGTGTGGCCAACCACATGGAAAATTCTGTCTCTCTTGCTCGATAAATGTTCTCAGGTGATCATTAATCACTGATCCGAATGTGCCATAAATTATTATGGACAAAATTAATGCAATTTGAATTTTCATTCTTTTCCTTCTCTTCTGTTCAGCACTTTTTTCAATAAAACTGTGAACGAAAATGAGCTTAACTCATGATTTATATAGCTGGAAATAAAAGAACTCGATAAACGAGTGATTAATTAAAGCTCTATGATAAGATTAGATTAAAATAAACTTTTCTAATCACACAAGTACTTCCAGTTTTTAAATGACTCTTCAGTTATTTTTTATTTTCTGCTAACGTCATTGAGACACATTGATAAGAAATACATGTGCATTTTATTATCAGTTTTTGATTTAAAAAATATTTTGATAATTAACAATCAGTGACTGTATTTGATGCCCATTTAGGTTTATTATATTGATTATAGACTACCAAATTGCCATCATCTTGCATAATCACTTGACTATTTGTATTATCATTTGTTCCTGTACTCCATAAAACTTCATTCGCATCATTATTTACAACAAAATTTCCATCTTCTAACACACATGCCATTGAAGATTTTGCTCGAAATGTTCCAGAACTCCAAATTGCTTCGTTGTCAGAGTCTCGATAAATTACTAAATTGCCATCACCTTGCATTGAAAGCATGAAACATCCATTTGATGATCGAATTGAAGAACCTTTGATAAGACAATATCCTGTAAGCATTGTATCAGTTGCAGTAATAGAACTGACGATAGTGAAAAGTAAAATTAATTTTATAAACATTTTTTTTATTTCAACTTCACTTTATAAAAACATTTTGTAGACTAAATTTATTTTCTGATTAATGAGCTTTATTTAAATAATTTTTTAAATAAATAAAAATATTTGAGGCAATCGAATGAAATTTTTAGAAAATATTATTTGATAAGCTTAAAAGCAATTCTCTGAGTGAGCGAAATTCGAAAACGTGTTTTGTAATTCTTTCTTTACTTATTTTTGTTTAAAATTTTTAATTTCAATTTTTCACTGATTAAATCTAATATTCTCAGAGAATGACGAATAGCCAAACTATTTTATGATTAAAATATAATTAGGAAGACAAGAAGATAAGCTTAACAGAACACTTTTTTGAATATTAAAAATTTCTACTTAAATAATGAGCTTTCAACATTCTCGAGTAACCAAAAATACGTTACACTTTCAGTTTGCTTGCTTATAGCATGCTATAAAGAATAAGGTTTCTCGGGATTTTGTTCTCAATTTTTTAATTATTTTAATAACTTTTCTCAATAACTGCAGTTTTGATAGTTGGTTTTAGTTTGTGTTGTTTAGTTTTTATAACTCGGCTTGGACTGATGTGGTGTTTGTCTATTTTCATCTCTGCATTGAGTCACAGAGTTTGATGCCCATTTCGGCTTATTAAATTCATTATAAAGAACTAGATTGCCATCATTTTGCATTACCAGTTTACTAAAAGTATCGTCATGAGTGCCAGTGCTCCATGTTGGTTTCTTCTCATTGGTATAGATCACAAAATTTCCATCTTCTTGAACACATGCTATACAAGATTCTGTTTGAGGTGTTTGAGAGCTCCAGATTGCTTTATTGTCGGATATTCTGTATATTACGAGATTTCCATCCTCTTGCATTGAAAGTCTAAAACAACTATTATCTGAGTAAATTGATGAATCTTTGAACAAACAATATCCTGGTGGAATTGTATCAATTGCGACAATAGAATTGATAATTGTCAAAAATAAAATAATTTTTGTTAACATTTTAAAGGCTTTTAGTTTTAATTTAATAAAATAACTAATGAATTCGCTACTATCGAGTTCTTATTTAAATGAACAACGCACACTATGTAAACATAAATATATGATGCAATCTAAGGGAATTCCCAGAAGAAAAATAAATGATATTGATAAGACAATGACTAAAGACTGAATGTAGAAATAAATGTTTTATTTTTAAAAATTTTTATTGATAACAAAATCCCCCAAATAAAATTAATTTTTTACTTGTTTGAAATATTTCTTTTAGCAATATGTGACAGTTTTAGAACTCCAAATAGCACGATCAGAATTCCAAGCATAAATAACTAAATTTCCATCGTCTTGCATAATTATTGAACTTCCTTCATTTTTATCAGTTCCTGATGCCCAAGTAGCTTTGTTTACACAATCATATACTACAAAATTTCCATCACCTTGCATACACACACGATTTGAACAAGTTCTTGCAGTTTTTGAACTCCACAAAGCATTTCCGTTTGAGTTTCTATAGATGACTAAATTACCATCAGTTTGCATGATAAGTCTAAAGCAGCCATTTGAAGATGTCAACAAATCGCCATGATTTAAACATTGATTTGGAAAAAGTCGATCTGCAGCAAAAGAAACTGAGATGAAAAATGTCAGCAAGAATAAAATAATCATTTTTCTAAAATCAAATGAAGATTGTGTTGTCAACAGAAAGAATTTGTTTCACTCAAAAATTGAATGAGGTCATAATGAGATTAATGATGAGTTTATATAGCAAAATTTTTAGACCGACATTCTACACTTGTGTAAATTTAACTTTCATAGAGCTACAGCTTGAAGAGAATCTACTGTGCAAATGAAGATTATCATAATACGCTCATGAGTCAATATTGAACTTTCATTATAAAACTTTGCAAGACAAAGCTTTGAGTTAAAGACAGAAAAAGTTGTTGAAATCACAATAGATTCACTTACTGGGTTTTTCTTACATAAATCAAATTTTTACTCACTCTAGAATGATAATAAATTACATCAGTTTCCGAATAAAGTGCTTCACTGATGTAATTACAAGTGAGCTTAAACGAGTGAATAAAAAAAAATTGTGACATAATAGGTAAAAAGTACTTACAAAAGGAATTTTCATTAAAAGTACAGAAAAGCTTGTGTCACTCAGTCTATGTTGTAATGTGAAAGTTTAGTGAATGCTTAAATG
>JACWBX010002342.1:0-15533 GCA_014622435.1 Polypedilum pembai | reverse complement strand
TCATGCGATTTCATTGGTAAGGAAACTCTCCTCATTTGAAAATCGCTAGTAGCAGTCATAACTAACATAGTTAACTTCTCTGTAAAAATTGCAATATACAGTCAACTCGATCATTATCGTGAGCCAGGATTAGGTCACAACAGGCACTTGAGTCTACGTGCACCTGTGAGTTAGCAATAACTCCGCGTGGGAAAAAACTATAATCCATCCAAGGTCACAATAAGCCAAATATATCATTTGCTGACAAAAATCAATTAAAATCTGTAATAATCGTCTTATTCTGCCATTGAAATTGAATTAACATTAATTGAATCTGAGAGAGAGAGTTGAATAAGCCCATTGAAACAGCAAGAGAAGATTTTAAATGCAATTTAATATTCTTCATCATTTCAATTGAGCTACGATGCGACAGCCAGCAACTACATTTCAATGAGAATGGAAAAATCTTGAAATTTAAATTTTCATTTCTTTCTCAATCTTGATTCATGAGAATTCAAGTGACATGAAAAATTGTTCAAATATTTACTCAACTTTCAATCTCGACAAATGATGATGAATAGAAATTTAATTAAAAGCCATTCTCTGATTGAATTTCAAATTTTTTGCGTTTTAAATTAAGGAGAAATGGAAAAGCAAGTCATTGTACCTTTAATTGATCTTTCGAGGTCTTATTGAAATTATTTTGATAAATATCACGCGAAGCTATTGACAAATCAATCTTACTAATCGTCACGTATTTTCATCTAAATGAATTGAATAAAAGTTGGTCAGAAACCTTAAAAATAAGCGCGAATGTTTTCCTGGAAAGCTTCAATGTTTTATTGGAAAGTTAGATATGAAAATTATAAAGGACGAATTTCAGTACTTCTTCAGTTTTCCACAAACAGTTCACTTGTTAGCATCACTTTTCGCGTTCTCTTCCATTTCATAAAAAAGCGCACACATTAAATAGAACTTTGTTGATAATCTTTTTTTTTCTCTCTCCTCTCTCTCGTATTAAAGAGACATTCACAATAGTAAAAAAGCTGTGCAAAAGTGAAGAAGAGAAAAACAATATTTCGAATGTGCTGTCGCTGCTGCTTTTACTTGTATTTAGAATATAAAGAATAGAAAAAGAGAGAAATAGAAAAAAAGCTCTCGGATGACAGCGAGTATTTTTTAATTGAAGGATTTCAGTGTGTATACTACTTACTGTTATTCAAGGGAGAATTTGCGCAGTGAGTGTCAAAGTGATAAGAAAATTTCCACAGAACAATGTGATTCATGTGGAGTGAGTGAGTAAGAGTGCGATGGGAAATATAAAAATTAAATATTCATCAACATACATTGTTTTTGTTTACAATCGCTCGGCATGAGTGCGAAAAAGTTTTCTTTTTTTTCTCGCTCGTCATTAGATTAATTTTTTCTCATTTCTCGGCTTTTACAAATATAATATAATTTGTCATAGTGTTTGAAAAGAAAAATATGAGGAAAATGTACATTATGTAACGGAAATGCGATATGACTTTCCTTCCTCCCTTCCATTCTCTTCTTTTTGTGTTTGCCAAGAAATTTATTACACTCAATTCGTGACAGCAGAGTGCTTGAATCTCAAAGGTACAGTTTTATCAATATAACATAGCATCAAGACACTCTGCTTGTGTAAAATATTGCCATAAATTAATTTACATCATGATGATAAACAAACAAAATTTTTACGAATATTTAATGTGCTTACCAAATTCATATTTATTGATTTCTAAGCCAATGTTTTCAATTGTAAATCACAAACATGATATTATAATGAGACGAGGGAGAAATTTTGTTTTTCGTCAAGGTCTGTAAACTTTCTCATAATTGATTTTTTGTTTACAAATTATTTACTTGTTTTATACAGGATATGGAAATAAAATAAAAATTTCAAAGATAATGTTTCGATATTTGAACCAAAAGTTCGAAAATTAAAATTTTTGTTTTGAAATTGAAAATTTATAACTGGCTGAAATTTCAACTTTGTCAAGTTATTTTATGATAGAAAAAAGTTAATAAATGTTTTAAAAAAATTTAAATTTTTTATGTAACAAAAAGCTCACTTTTCATGTCTGATTAATTGTTTCATTAGATTGAACTTTGTGACATTTAAATATGATTTTTTGTGTAACTTTAATAATTTTTTAATGACTAGTAAATTATTTATTTCAATTTGATTCTATATTAAGGCTGGAATTAATGTGTGACTTTTGCTAAATTTAACGAATTTTTCGAAATTCAAAAATTATATTTTCGAAAGAAACTTAATTTTCATATTCAGTTTTTAACCTTCAAATTCAAAAGTTTTCAAGCCTTGATTTTTGCTTGTGCTTATGCGACTGATTTGCATAAAACTATTCTTCATAAAAATAAATTCTTTCATTCTTTGTTGCCACGTGCTTGACATGTTCTTCTTTTCATGTTAGAAATATAATTAATTTGATGGAAAATAAGTGAAAAAATTCTCATCATTGGTATAAGCAGAGAAAAAAATTGTTGGGTTTTAATAAATTGTCCTTCTATTATCGTTTAATCAAGAAATATCATTACGATTTCATGTGATGCGTAAAAATTCGCTTCCTAATTTAAAATCTTTCTCCATCAATGAATGCGAGATACATAGTCAAAAGAGGCGTTGAAAAAAGGATCAAAAAGGGAAGAAGAGCAAAAAATAAATACATAAAAGGTCACAAAAAGGCCTACGGTAAAATTCTTCAGTTCTTCCATTTCTCTCCTCGCTCTCGAAGCTCATCAGTGAACATACCAGAGCAATTGCTATTCCCAAATTTTCCATCGAAGGTAACAATTAAGTTTTAAAAACAAGGAGTAAAAAATCGAGAATTGACGACGGTTAAAGGTAAAAAAGCTGGAAGCTAAAAGAAAAGATAAAAATTTTACCTGTTTTTTCCATTTTACTTTATCTTTCACCTACGCATGTCTTTGTACATTATTCTGATTTGATCTCTATGGATACAACAACGACCTTCTTCAAGATTCACTCAATTCCACATAAATCCATGATTCGAAAAACCTTTCGTTTGTAATGAGCGGTGATTTATTCTTCAATGAATATTTACTATGAATTTAAGAAGGTTTTTATGCTCAGTAGATATAAAAATTGTTTGCAGTAACTAAAAATATAACGATAAAAAACATTTATGCAATTTCCATCACCATTTTCAATTCATTTTTCCCTGTTAATCAGCTTTATTCACTAAAAGCTCTTTTCACATTAAAATTTCATAATCGGATCAGTTTGTTGTTATAACATTAATGAAAGTTTACAACGTTGGCAAAAATTTTAGAAAAACAAGTGAATGAAGCCAAAAATGTTCAAAAGTTTTGCGTCAGAAAAGTTCAAAAAAAGCTTTTTACATAATATGTCCTCAAGTTGAGCTTGAATATTCAGCGAATGTTAGCAAATGTAATTTAAGTTCAGTTGAATAAGCAAAATACCTTTCCGGGAAATGTTTTCATCATGAAAAACCCAATTAATGTCGTAAAGCTATCAGCAACTGTGAAATCAAGTCATACAGAAAAGCGAATGTTTTCCTAATGAATCACTTAGTTAATTACAACCTTCCTTTAATAGAACACTGCCTAATTCCTCTTGTATACATGAATAGAATAAAAACAAACAAAGAATATTATCATTTCCGTACTAGATGAGAAAATAAACGGTTAAAATAATGAAAGAAAAAAAAGAAAAACATCAACAAACCTGAATAGAATGTACAATGACATCCGCCATGTATTGTTGTTTTTCTTTCACTCGTTTGTTCACGAAAAAAACCCTTTAAGCCACATAGAAATTTGAAATATGGTTTTATCACAATTTTCTCTTCATTCATCAGCTTTTTCCACACATCATTATCTCTTGACAATGACACATGTTCTGACACGAGCTTTTCATTAAATTGGCACGAAAAGTAATAAAAGTTCACTTGTTGTCAGTAAAAGATTTTTTTATTTTCGTCTGATTTGCTCTCTTATGTTATCCGGAACCAAGAAAAAAAGAGAGAAAGTTTACTTCCGTTAGCATAAAAGGAAAGAAAATGAAGGCAAAAAATTTCATTATTAGAAGGCAAATTGAGATGAGAGAAAGAAGAGTTGTGCCTGCTTTTAAAAGACTTGAAATGTAAGCAGCGAGAAAAATAAATTCCATCTAAATTTACATTAAAATGATTGCGGAATTTTCTTCATCTTTTGCGAAACGAAATTTCTCGAATAAAGATGTTAAGCGAGTAAAGACTTTTTAACTCTAATGGGTTGTAATTTTAAGATATTTTTGGAAATAAAACGCTTTTCTTAAGCATACAAAACTGACAAATTGCCACACTAAAATGAATCAACAAAATTTTTTGCTTTTAAAATTCTTTAATGATGTTTCAATGAAGAAATATTTTCTTCTCCCTTCGTTACAAATGAATGGAAATTATGCAAAGTATTGAAAATTGATTTTTCTTTCCATTATTTGTGAATGATTGATGACTTTAGGCAAAATATGAGACATAATGAAGTGAACATTTTTTTGGAAAATTGCAAAATAGAGTTTCGTAATCCTGCATCTGACGTAAAAAGCTTCAATAGATTAAGGAATAGGAAACGAGACATGTCATTCTGCCGCGAGTAAAATTTTCAATTCAAATTGAAAGCTTTTTCGATAGAATGCGAATGAATTGATAAAATAAGTCGTATTTAGAGCGTGACAAACGAGAATTTTTTCTCTTAAACCGAAGCCCTTTTAATGTGAAATACAATATTTTTGTTCAAGGCAAAGAAAAAGAGAGAGCGAAAAGTTTCAGTTAACAGTACAAAAAGAGAGACAGCACGCGCGATATTGTGATTCAATTAAATTAATTTTCCTTTCTTTTGCTGCCACAATAGAAGACGCTTTTTCGTCATTTAGTGATCCAAAAATGCAAAAGAAAATCAAATTAATTTTACATTTTCAACGTTGATTCAGCTACATTGGCTGAGTATGATTCTTCCCACTTAACATCATGATGTCGCATAAAGTTATTTTAACAATGCTCTATGCCAAAGAGCATACATGAAGTCAAGGTTATTCAAGTCATGAAAGTAAAATGACAATGGCAAATGTGCAAAATATTGCAGTTGAAAGTGTCGTAAAATTAAGATAGAGAAAACGAGTGATGGAAAATTGCTAGAAATTTCTTGTTTTTATTAAAAGAAAGTTATCATAGTGTAGATTTTGCCGTAATAATTGCTTTTAGTCTGATTCGTATTTTAATTCTTAATTAAATTTCTATTTTAAAAATTTAAACAAATAAATCAAATCTAAAACATTTATTAAAAAAATTAAACCTAGAAGAATTTAAATAAGCAGCAAAAGAAGTCATAAAATTAAACTGTCCCATCATACTTAATTATAAAGTAAAGTTATAAGAGATTCAAATGGATTACAATTCACACTTTGTTTATTTTCCGAATGTTTAAAGCAAACAGATTTATTTAAAACGAACTAAAGTGTCTTATCCTTACTTTAAATGTCTATCTTTTTCTGTTACCTAGTGCAAATAATTTCACCCCTTTTTCATTATAAAAATGTTTTGATCGAAAGTAGAAAAGAATTTTCATAAAACCTCACTTGAGTCTTTTCGTTTTAAGTGTCTTCTCAATCTCCACTTGTCTCTTGCCTCCTTTTCTACACTTTACCTTTTTTTCCTAATTCTCTTTTAGCTTGTTTGCCTTACACATTCCTTTTGTGTGTAGAACCATCGTGTGCCATTCATGCATGAAATCTAAGTCATCGATTTTTTCATTCTAGCCAACTCATTTTCCTTGAAATAGAACGAAACATAACCAAAAATTTATGTTTCGCTCCTGTCTAATAATCGATATTTTGCCTTCTTCATATAAAAAAAATGTACTGTATTTGTAGCATGAGAAGAGAAGCCTCACATGTGTGCTTTTTTATTCTTTGCCTCTCTTACATGTTTAAGCGATTATAGGATCAGAATATATAAATTTATGGCATTTCCTAGTGCTTTGACTTTCTCTCAATTGCAGTGAAAAAAAAAAGAACGGTAAAATATTCATTTTTATGATGAAACATCTGCCCTAGAGCTTTCCTATTTAAAATAAGGAAATGAGAAAAAAGGAAATGAATTTTATGAATTTTGAAGTCTGTAATTTAGAAGCTTCTTCTATCTTTACTTTCTCTCGCTTTATTTTAAAAATAAATTAAACCATTGTTTTCGTTGTTGCGTTGGATTCATTTTAATACTCACTCAGAAATTTCTGTTTTTGAAAGAACGAAAGAGAGCCACAACAGTCTCAATTGTAGAATCAGTGAAGTTGTGTGAAATTGACACCGCATTCGATAACAATTAAATTAAAAAATCTGGCATTGTACTACTTCTATACACTTTGCACAGTGTGAGAGAATAACAAAAACATCGTGCAAGTGCAAATGAAAATGAAAAAACAATTTTTCAATTCATTGACATGGATTTTAGAACATGAGAGAGGAAAAAAATTAGATTTAGTGAAGCTGCTGTTAAGTATGAAAAAGGTACAACTTTGAAAAGTCCTTCAAATATAGAATGAAAATTTTCTCTTAGAAACTACATAAATCCTCTATTGTTATCCTATATAGAAACTTAAATCTACAGATAACCGATTTTTCATATACATGCTTTCAATTCTCTTAAGAATATCATCATTGTCATCATTTATACTCATTTTCATTCTTCCTTTTCTTTCTCCTGTTCTCATCTGCTTATACATATTTGAGTATATCACATTACATCGATATTTATGTTTCACAAGGGTTGGTAAATTCACATAAAGACACATATTACGTGACAAAATTGAATAAATCGATTTCAACTACATTTCTTCTGCTTCCTTTCTCATTTCTTCTCTGTGCTATGTTGTATTGCTCCTGCTGTTGAATAAATACTCTTATGAGCACGTATCATTGATATATGAAGCAGTTAATTCATGTCATTGTTCGCAAACATTTACAAACCTTGAAGCAGTCTTTTTTTCTTAAACAAAAAAAGAAGGAAAATATCTTTAAAAAATTTTTGAAGAAATTTAACGAAGATTAAAAAATTTAACGAAGATTTAAAAAATTTAACGAAATTTCGAAAATGTAAACAAATTATAATAAAATTGATCAAAATTATCTTGTATAAGCATTAAAGCTATAGAAATACAACATATTAAGATTATGATGATGATAACAAGTTTCTTTTGCTCCACTATAATGTGTAGGACACAAAAAACTCTTGTTCTTCCATTTCAATCAAATTTTTAGTCTGCTTGGTTATATTATTGCAAACAGACATAATAACATAAAGTAATTAAAATAAACGACGTAATATTTAGAACACATGTTGAATAATTAATTTAAATAACATTTTCTAAATATTTGTGTTTTTTGATAAACATTCAAGCTAAAAATGATCAAATTTCTGGTAATTTCATCAAAATGGAAAATAACAATAAGTCAATACGTAAATTCGTTTATCATTAATCAATTTCTATGTCGCCTGCACATGTAAGTAAAGAAGTAAAAGCAGGACATTAATTTCTGATTTTATTCCAACAAGAGAGATTTATTATCATCGCCAATCGTTTCGTATACCAAATGGCTCAGTAAATACAATGAAAAAACTCTTTATGTACAATATAGAGGAAAAAAGTTCACATCTCTTATTGTGTAAAGCTATTGATCTAAAAAAATCGAAAGAGAGAGTGAATGAATGTTGTTATCAGCATTTTGTGTAGGTCGGGAGTGTTTTCAACTTTTATTTGTTCATCCATATTCTGTGTTCAATAAATCCGCATCTCATTTAGCATTCGATAGTACTATTGGCATAAAGTGTTGTTTGTAACAGAATAAATAATAATAAATGGGTAAAAAACAGTTCTATGCGTACTCACAGTGATTGAGCATTTAACCGCATTGAGCTAGGGTAAAAGGTAAAGAGAGACTATTATTGGGGATGCTGATTAAAAAAGAAGAATAAAAATCTCTTTCGGTAGCCATTTGTGGTGAAAAGGGATGTGTGGTAGACAATTTTATGTAAAAAATAGACAAGTAAGTAGAAAACAAGGGAAAATTTTTGGATAAAGCCAGAGAGATTCGATATTGTCTAAATTTATTATAGTTAAAGCCACTGTATATGTGTTTTGCCGCTACAACATTGCTTGCATGTGGGTAGAGAGAAAATTTTCTTTTTGATAAACTCATGTGAGTGAAGTTGAGTTGAGGCAGAAACTTTCTCTAATTGATTGGAGGTTTGTTTGGTAAACTTTTGACTTGTCTTTTTGTGTTGGTGAAAATTAAATCTTTTTGGTTGAATAAATAATCAATTAATTAACATTTCCGTGGTTTTCATAAAATTTTTAATCTTCTTGTTTCAATGTTAATTTGTACAATTTGCGTCATTCATTCCTAAAATTAATTTTTTAATATTTTTCGTTTACAAAAACAGAAATCCTTATAATTAATTCAATTACCTTCCTACTCTCTTTCATAGTACTTTCCCTATAATTTCCTTCTTATTGTCTTGTTTCATTATTTATTCTCACCTGAGGCTTCTTTTTCATAGAACAATATTCTTTTATTTTTACGAAAATATGTGCATAAAGAAAAAGCAATTTCCCGAGACATTTCCTTCTTTATTGCTATTTTTATTCGATACAAAATAATAAGAAATAATTCCTAGAGATCAGAGAAGATATAATTCAAAAAATTAAGCATTTAACTAGGAAAATACACCCGGTTTCTTTCCCGGTATTTCCTACTAAAAACTACTTTTTCCTACTAGTGCATTCCCTTTGCCATTTAATTGATTGAAAACTTTTCGTTCAAACTTCAATGAATTTAATTAATATAAAGACAAACTGATAAATTTGTTACATATTTTTGAAATCTACTGCATGCAATAAATTTATTTTAGATTGTTCATAGGTAGGAAATCAATGAGAGTAGAATTAAAATTATTTTTAAATATAATGACTTTTGGTGTCTTGAAATTAAAGAATAATTTTTAAAATCCGTAAATAACGTTAAAAATTTTATCAAAGTTTTGAAATTGAATTCGAATATTTAAAAATTTTTCTAACTGTTACAAAATTTATTTCTGATATCTTTCTAACCATAGAATTATAGAAATTAAATAAGGTTTACTCATCAATGTAAGAAATTTGTCCCACTGTTCTCTTACGTAAATAAATTTGACGGAATGTGTTAATTTTTCATTTGGTTCTTAAGCAACGATTTTCTTTGAATATTTGAGCTATTTACGAAATTTTCAACGGATTTGCTTTTAATTTCCATATTTAGAAAAATTTTAAGGTTTCTGGCCATTCAATTTTTTATACGAAAAATGGAACGGAATGGACAGAAACTCTAGCAAAATTTTATTATTGTGTAAATTCAATTGAAGTTTGAATTCATTCGAATATAAATTTCCCAAGATTTCAATTCATTGATTGAACTTTTATCAAAAATAATTAAATTTTTACTATTTTCTTTTACTTCTCTTCTTCATAAGTACAAAGATCACAGGGCAACATAAATTAATCCCGTGTTGAACTTTCACATCAACCTGCCACATAACATATCTCCAATAGTTTGTTTACTTTCTATCTCACATTTCAATTCAACTCTCGTTTCATGAAAACGATTAGTAATTCGAGATTAGTCTTACAAGCAGAAAGGTGACGAAGTGGAGCAAACTTCATCGTTCATATTTTCTCCACACTGATAAACTTTGAAAAAGTTTTTCATTTCCCTTCTCTAACTCACTCACTCATTGGATTCAGTAGAAAATTAAGAAAACTTTACTTCTAATTCACTGTATATAAAAATTTTCATTTATTTACCTCAACTCATTTTGTCATTGCAGGCAGGCAATTAAAACAATTTCGGACAGAAAAACTTTTTCTTTTTACACTTTTTTAATAAAGCAAAGCGAGCTGAAATCATCGTAAAAGTTAAGTTGATGCCAATTTATAACTACATCATGAAGTTCTAATGAAGTTGCTCAAATACAAGTAAGGAAAAAAGTTTTTTCAAATTAATTGAATCAGAGCGGTATTGTGCAAAGAAAAAGTTGGATGAACTCTAAATTGTGAAGAAAAAAAAAAGATAAAGAGACGAAAGGAAATAAATTTAATGCGATGTTGATGTCTCTGTGACATAGAAAAATTGTAGAGAGAAAAAAATAGTTTTGTGTCGAGACACGAGTCAGTGACAAGGCAAAGTGATAGGAAGGAAAAAGGAGACGTGAGTGGTGACTTGTATAAATAGTTAGATGAAGAATTAAAGTGTACTGCTTTGACGAACATGATGAAAGCAGTGTTTAAAAAATTATTTAAAAGCTCTTCAAAAGACAAAGTTGATGTTGCAAAAAATAACGAGCCGCAACAAGAAGGTACGAGTAGACAAAATGTCGTTCTTCCTAGTCCAGCGAGAAAAGTTAAATGGTGAGTTGAACATTTGTTTTATTAACTTATTTTTGATTACAAATTGCTTTTCTTTTTAATAAGAACATTTGAATTTAACGGTTAAATAAATTTTGAATTATTTTTATCCGTTAAATTCAAAATTCTTTCTTTCTATTATTTCATCTTGTTGCAAAATCTTGAAAGAAAATTTTTCACTTATAATAAATTTAGAAAAAATAAAGCAATCTAACTTCATTCTTTCAAATAAAAATCATTTCCTATTTCGTCCTGCAAAGAAGTTGAGTATGATGAAGGAAAATAAATTTGAGCAATTTCCTTTCTCTTCTATTTTTATATATTTTTGCATTTTCTTATCCCGTGAGAGACCCACATCACATCCTCTCACAATGATGAAGGAACTAGATTTATTTTCATTTTATTTCTCTTCATTTCTCACTCACTCTTGTTTTTCACGATTCATTTCACCAATTATTATAAAGGAATACTGTTGCGGAAAGCAATCTGCTTTAGTTTCACTTGCAACATTATCACTGATGGATTGAATGAATAAAAAATTGAATTTTTTCCACTCATCATTCTCTCGATAAAATTCCAATTGCTAATGAAGTAGAAAAAATCTTTTTTACCCACAACTCTTTGGTTTTTTCGTTTTATCATTCTCTAGTGCACATAAGTGGGTTGAATCAATTGATGATGATGATGGCGGTGACGGCGGTAGAATTTTATGCACATTAAGCAATTTTTCCTCTCTTTTCAAAGTCTATCTCAATTTTTCAAAATTCAAACAAGCGAAAAAAAGAGAAAAATTTAAAATTTCTCGTGTTTATGAGATAGACAGACTTATATAAAGCTTGAAGCATCAGACATTTGAATAAACACAGCCACATGTGCTTTATGAGTCATCAGAGATTCAAGCATTATGTCTGAACATTCGTTCTTATGCAATAAGCGAGATTATGAAAAGGAAATTTATCAAATAATGTGCATATGTAATTAGATTCACAATTGTCATGAGCATTTCAAGAATATGACTTAATATCATTTCTGTCATCATCATAATGCATTAGAGTATTTTAAATGTAGACATTTGTTACAATTTCATATTTGCGTGTGTCACTCTATGCAAAGTGAAGTTTATTAAAGCACTTAAAACCATAAAACCCAAGCCACTTTTAATATTTCCTCTCTCTCTAGCCATAAAATGCAATTAAAATCGCAGAATGTAAAACATGAAACAATTAAATAGAAAATTCATACAATGAATGAGTTGAAAGAGAAAGCAATTTACCATATAGTTCTTTTTTATTCGCTAATTGTTTATTTCATTTTAACTTTTGCACTCGCTCTCTGTACGTATAATTGCATTTTAATGAAATGAAATTTCATATTTATTGTTGACAAATTTGTGTCATTAATGCTCATCTCTTTTTATCGAATATAATTGGTCACAGTGAGACAATTTAATTGTTTTATAATTGCAAAAATTTCAATATTTAGTGATGAAACACAGTGAATTAAATTTGCATAAATTTTTTATTATTCAATTTCAGCAATACGATAGCGCCGAGTGGAGGAAAATCAAAATTGCCAATTGTACCAAAAGTTGATACAACAATCCGAGCCAAGCGTTTAATGAAAGAGTTGAAAGACCTACAGAAACAACGTGACACTGACGATAGAATATTTGAGGTAAAGAGAACAAAATAATAATTTATTTTTCAACATCAAATCTTATCTTTTCATATTTCACACTCTTATTCAGGCTGAATTGATAAATGATAATCTATTTGAGTGGCATGTAAAATTATTCAAAATTGATCAAGAATCCCCACTGGCACAAGACATGATGGAATTGAATGTTGAGTTTATCTTGCTCCATCTCATCTTTCCTGACAATTTTCCATTTGCACCGCCATTTATGAGAGTTGTAGAGCCTAGAATTGAAAAAGGTAAGAATATCTGCCTACCTAAAAATTTTTTTTCCTTTTCAAAACAATATTTTTGATTCTTAGGTTACGTGATGGAAGGCGGTGCAATTTGTATGGAACTATTAACGCCTCGCGGCTGGGCATCTGCCTACACAATTGAAGCCGTCCTCATGCAATTTGCTGCCAGTCTTGTAAAAGGTCAAGGAAGAATATGTCGTAAGTCGAAAGTGAACAAAGAATTTAATCGAAGAACAGCAGAGGAAGCATTTAGATCGCTTGTGAAAACACATGACAAATACGGATGGATAACAGCTCCGAAATCAGAAGGCTAAAAAGGAAAGGAAATTACAAAATAATAGAACGTTTTACTTTTATTTTAGAAAATCTCGAATTTGTTAAAAATCATTTTAAATTACCTTCATTTTATTACAAATCAATTTTATTCGACTTTTACTGATGATATTAATCACAAATAACAAGTAAAAGCACTGAAAACTTATTAATTCGTCAATAATTGAATTTTTAAGAATATTTGTTTACATATTTTCGTTTTGTTTATAAAAAAATTATTCAAAAACTTAACGTCTAAATTTCTAGCTGTAATATTCTATTATCCTTTGAAAAGGAGCTACATTGTTATCGCCGTCATCATTATTGTTCATTCTCATGTAGCATGTATATTCCATTCATTCACTTGTTCTACTTACAAGCTTGAACTTTAAGGGCGCATATACATGCATGTTGAGAGAAATCGAGACAAAACTATTGCATGCAAACGCAAACAAGTCAAGTGTATAACAATCTTGAACCAATAGTAAGAGGATTATGTTAGTTAGTCATTGTACAATGCACGAGCGAAAGAAATTCATAATAAGTTTTAAAAACAAACTTCGTGATGAGATTTTTATCGTCTTTAAGCTTCTCGTTGTAAATGACATTTTCCATAAATCGCCCCAACATTTTGTTTACACAAACAAGAGAAAATTTTACATTTTTCAACTTCCTTCCTAACAGTCTGATAAATTTATAAATCTCATAAGACTCGTTGTTGGTATTTTCTTTTGTAACTTAAATTTAATAACAGCTCAAAATATTTTCGACACTGCATGAGCCTTCAAAATTTAACATTACACTGTTGTTATGCGAAGTGTGAAAAACAAATGTCTTGCATTTTTGATGAATAATTACTAAATGATCTAGAAATGGAGACAAAAGATGAGAGTGACGAGAAATATGGTAAAAGTTATTTGTGAAAATATTTTTTTCTTTTATCTGAGCTCTCACATAGTCTCGACATCATGACGTCGTTGTCTCCCTTCTTTTCCCAAAATATTGAGACTTTTTTTCCATTGCCTAGATGGAATTGAAAATGGTAAAAATATCTTTTCTGTATATGCGAGAGATAGTAAATGAAGATATGAAAGAAACAGAGCAAAAATTCAATTGAAAGAATGTAAAACAGCTCAAAAGTATTCATAAAATGACTTTTTTTATCCTCAAGTCATTTTTAGTTAAATAATAAGAAAAATTAAACAGAAAAATATGGAAAACTTTTACTTTACTTCTCGTATGTGTTTTAGTAAGTGAAATGAAGAAACGACTTATGTTTTATGACATGATAACTTTTTCTTCCTTCTTCATGACTTTTATTTCTCTGCAAACGGACTTTTGCTTCAATGCTCGCTTCTTACACACGTCGCTCGCTATAGCCAAGAGGAAAATATTACATTAGATGGAAAATATGAAAATAAATAAATAATGTGAGAAGAAAGAAGTTTATATACGCACTTGAAATGTATCTTTTCCTTCTTAAATATACTTTCTTCTACTTAGAAGTTATTTGCTCAATGTAAACAAGACATTCCTCTGCAATGGGTAGAATTCTTGCTTTATTTTTGTCTCTCATGTATGTATAGACATCATAACTTTTCAACTTTTACCGTATCATCAACGTGAAATTTCTTTTTCTCATAGAACTCCATGATTCTGCTCAAATATTGAGATGAAAAATTTCTATTTACTGTAGGAGTAATGTTCGTCATTCAATAATTATATAATAGCGTTAGGAGATAATAAATTAATTTTCTAAGTATTTTGTAATGTTTGACACACACACGCATGTAAGAAAAAAAATATGTCATCCAAAATAATGAAATTGTAAATCAATTATGTTGTAAAAGTAATTGTTATTCATGTTACTCGAATTTTAAAAATTTCTGAGCTCAATAGGGAGTGAAAAAACTGTCTTGATTCGAATATAAGAGACGTTCAGATTAGATTTTTGAATTGAAATTCTAAGCCTATAAAATATTTAATTCATATTAACAAAAGAGCTGAAAATATAGACCTTCTGATTATCTACAGATTTTTATATTCGAGTGAAGACGGAAAGTGTTTTTATTCAAATTTCAAATTATTATTAAACGAACATTTAAGAAGATTTTAGAAATAAATCTTAGATTTATTAATTTATAATCTAAGATTTAATTTTTATCTGTACTAAATTTTAGTACAAAACTTTTTTGTACTGAAAGTTCATACAATAAAACGCTTCAAAAATCTAAAGTAAATCATCGATTATTCGGACAATCTTTTTAAAGAATTTTGGCTAAATTCTTTAAGATCTTATCCGAACTCCATTTAAATGCAAAAATATTGATTTATGTTATAAATAAACATTAAAATTCTGTTTATCATGCATGCAAGTTTTTAAGACTTAATTAAGAATTTTTAGTTTTATATTTTAGAATTATAAAATACTAAAATTTGTTTAAAGAAATGTAAAAAAGGACAAAATTTTGCAAAATTCAGATGTCCAAAAGATCGATAATTTACTCTACACAAATGTTCGTCTATTTTTATTTTCTTCCAATAAAAATAATTGGCAAATGGTGTTCAAAAAAAAAATATTAATGAAAATTTTGGAAATTTATTCAAACACTATAAAAACTCAATTGTTGCAAAAAAAACACACAGCTAGAAATAAAAGAAAATGTTTATCGATTTTCATTTTGTTTTTTTTTTCGTTTCAATCATCGTTATAGGTAAAATAACAAAAGAAAACTGATGTTGGTATTGAACTAATAATAATAAAGTAAAAATGTTAATAGAAATGAATACATATGTATAAGTAACATAAAAAAA
>JACWBX010002341.1:0-16746 GCA_014622435.1 Polypedilum pembai | reverse complement strand
ATTTTTATTTTATTGTTTTTAAATAGTTTATAGTTTACAAACATTTAAAGATACTTATGCACAGAGATAAACAACAAATATTTGCTTGTTTTCTGCATTCAAATAAACAACTATTTTTTTTATAAATTTACATTTTGATGAACTTTCAATATTTTTCAACACAATAACAGCTAAAAAATTATTTTATAAAATTGACACTAAATTAGATGTTGAAATTTATCAATTTTCTAAACTCCATCATAAAAATTTCTCTAACAAAAAAACACATGAAGAATTCAAATTTTTTTCTAAAGACACTAAAAATTTATTGCATAGAAATGTAAATAAAATTAAAATTATTAAAACACATTTTCCGAATATCATTATTTTAGATTCTTAAATGACTCTTTAAGCAAAAAATCATATGCTAAAATCATTCTATGTTGAAACTCTAATAATCTTTTAATATAGTCCTCTCATCATGACAATAACTATGTTCTAATTTTTATTCAAAATTGCAATGAATAGTTAATCAATAAACAATACAACCTGTAGAGCATGTTCTGAAAACAAATAATAAAACACAAATTATTTTGAAAAGAATTGCAATTCATTCTGTTCCATGCACATTTCATTTGTTCTATAAATTTCAATAAACACAAGTCAAAAAGATTCTTCTTTTACTTATGCTTTTTAAATCTTGTTTGTTTACATTTTTAAAATTAGAAACTCTTAATACAATTTTACAAGGAAAAGTTAACAAAACTAAAATCTTCTTTTGATTATGATAGCTGTTCTTATATTTGAACAAGCTATAAAATTTCTAAAACGCTAAAAGCTATTCTTTTTTAAATATAAAATTCTAATAATCGATTGAAAAAGGAAAACATAAAATCTAACAAACTATTATGCTAGAAAGCAAACACAAAATAACACTATAAGTTTTTCTTTTAATAAATTTACAAATAACAGATAAAAGAATACAAAGATTAACAGAAATAATTTTTTAAACAAAATGAATTTGTTGACAAATGTCGAAATCAAATTTGAATTGTTAGCCTTGATTTCCCAATCAATCATTTTGATATTTATTTTTAATTAAATTGAAAAAAATTTAATAACTAATTACAATTGTTTTTTTTATTTTTTGTAGTCGTATTATTGGATACAACCAAAGAAGCAACATTAGAATGGACAAGTTATCCATATGGTCCACAGGCACAACGTCCAGGTGTAAGTAGAAAAAATTTGTAATTGTTTAAAATATGCTAAAAAGAGAATTAAATGCCTTGCTTAAAATTAAGCAAATATTTTTCTCTTTTTCACGAACTCTCGTCTACATTTCATTCACTTTTCTCCAAAATGAGTTCTCAAAATATGTTGCAATATCAACTTCAAGAGTCAATGGCATCGCTTATGAAATTTCATAGCTACCACTGCCACCCACCATTGAACCACTCTCAATTCACTCTTTTACTCACTCAGTGAATGCCATTCAACCTCAAAAGGCAACAAAAATCTCTTTTTTTCTTCTCATCTTCTCATCACGTTCATTTTCTTTCTTTCTTTTTTTTATTCCTTGCTTACAAACAACAACAACGACATCATAATCATCATCATAAAGTGGATTGAGGAGTCCTTCACGAATTATGGAAAGGGCATCAACTGGCGCAGTTATGTGGTGTGCGATGTTGCCTATCCTGATGTCAACAATTGGCTCTGGTCACCATTTATTGATCGCGGCCCTGCCAATCGACTTTATATCGAAATTCATTTTACAATTCGTGATTGTTCGCTTTTTCCGGGCAACGCACTGAGCTGTAAGGAGACATTCAGTCTTCTATTCTACGAGTTCGATGCACAAACGCGCGAACCACCGCCATGGCAACCGGAGAGTTACAAGCTTATCGGTCGCATTGCAGCGGGCGAAGGTCGTTTCAATCACAACTCAGATGTCGATATTAATGTGGAGACAAAGAGCATTGCTGTCAATAAGAAGGGTGTCTACTTTGCTTTTCGCGATCAGGGCGCTTGCATAAGTGTTTTAGCTGTAAAAGTTTATTACATCACTTGTCCCGCTGTGACAGCTAATTTTGCGCATTTCAATGAAACGCCCACTGGAAAAGAAGTAACGGTGATTGAAAAACAGCAAGGCACGTGCGTCGATAATGCTGAACCCATTGAACAACCTTACAATCATTGCAAGGGCGATGGCAAATGGACATTGTTGTTGGGTGGATGTCGCTGCAAAGTTGGTTATGAGCCTGATGATGAAAAACAAGCATGCAAAAGTAAAATTATTTCAATTAATTTTCTTTAAATTTTTTATTAATTTTTTTTATTTGCAGTTTGTCAAGCAGGAACTTTCCGTTCAAGTGAAGTCGCAATGTGTACTCTTTGTCCACTTAATTCAAAAACAAATAAAGCAGGTTCAAGCTATTGTACATGTGTGCAAGGTCATTATCGTCATCCACTTGATGGCAAACACATGCCATGTCACAAACCACCCGGTGCACCAACGAATCTCACTGTTCTTTTCTTTGATCAAACCAGTGCTATTCTCTCATGGAATCCACCGCAAAAGTCTATAGATGACCATTTGATAGATCAAAAATTTCGAAATGACGTTGTATTTCGTGTAAAATGTTCATCGTGCTCAAACAATGTCGTTTTCAATCCATCGACTGATGTATTTAACGAAACAAAATTGACAATGACAAACTTAGAGCCTGGCACACAATATGTTGTTCAAATACACACATTGAATGGACCTTCATATTCGCTTTTAGGTGGTGGCTATAATCACAGTTATACAACAGTTGAACAAGGAACAGAGAGTCCTTTGAGACGTGGAAATACTTTTGACATTAAGTCTGAATACACTGAAATCACATTCACAACTGAATCGACAATTTTGAGCACCGTCTTCAATGTAAAAGTAACAACGATTACGAGTAAAGAAGTGGAACTAACATGGGACAATCCATTGCATATTGACTCACCAATTGAGTTTTATGAAGTCCGCTGGTTTCCAAAATCTGAAGTTGACTCACTCAATAAAACAACACAGAGTACGAAAGAGACAAAAATTTTGATAAATGATCTATCAGAGAACACTGAATATGGCTTTCAAATTCGATGCAAGACAACAAGTGGATGGGGAACTTATAGCAATATTGTCTATGCTCAAACTTTGCAAAGTATCACACCAGGTAAATTTTTATAGTAATGGAGAAAAATAAAAATTTTCCATTTTTAAACTTCAAAAATATAGTTTAATATGAACAAATTTCAAATATTTTTTGTTTATGCTTTAAATTATCTTTAAAGACACTTGTTTTAACTTTTCTTTTTCATTTTCAGTATTCAACGAATCTTCAATTCAAAATCGATTAGTGGCCGGTGCAACAGTACTAATAGTCTTCATCGTAGTGCTCGCAATAGTTGCAACAGTCCTCGTTCTACGTACGAAAAATCAAGATGATTTGGATAAGAAAACTAGTAATCATTTGCCATTACCTTTAGATTACGCTAGCAATGAAGGTTTGTTATTTTGTTTTCCTTTAGAATTTCCACCAAAAATCCATTCCCTCTGATATGACTAACTCATACTAATCATGCATCTTGCTTTTGATTCTTCAAAACTTAAATTGGATATAAAAAATTTCTCAAAATTCAATTTTATTCTCTCTATTTCGATTCTCAGGTTTAATAGTAACTTATAGTAAGTGAATAAGAAAATTCTTCCATTGCAAATTCAGCTTTTCACTTGTTTGTTTTGGCATTTTTCAAAATTTGGTTTAATCTTATTTGCAAGTCATTTTAACGGGCGAAGAGATCTCGTCGTTTTTTGCCATTTCAACTTTTCTTCGCATGCAAACTTTTCTAAAATTTTGACTTTTTTGTGCTAAACTAAGTATTTAAATAGAATTTTTTCAAGTATAATTGAAAAATAAAAACTTTTTCTAGCTTTTTAATACTTTTTTTTTGCAAATATCAGCTAATAACTCACTTTTTAAATCATATATAGATTGAAATCAGGCTAATTTAAAATATAAATTTTGATAAGCAATAAACTTCCAAAAATATCACGTAAATATAATTGAAAACTTAATTATTTTGAAATAGTTTTCAAACTTTCGCAAAATGAAAGTTTAAATCGATGAAATTTGATAACTATGTAGATAGTAACGCTATGCTGCTTAAAATTATTTAAATTATTGAAAATATACAAAAACTCTATGCTTGAAGTTAACATAAAATATGGTTTGAAATTCAGTATAAAAAAATTTTATACCTTTTATAGTGGTTTTAGGAAAAATTTCATTTGACAACATAAACTCTGTGATGAAATTTAGAAATAGTTCAAAAGTTTTTAATTCATATTTTATCACAAAGAAGATTTGGTGCAAGAATAATAAATATTTACTAACAGTTTGAATTTAGATCAAATTTTCCATTAATAAAAATACACTAAAATTATAGTAACAGTAGTTAGAAAGTAAAAACAATAATTCCCTATCATAAAAATTCATTGAAAATTATAAAACTTTGGTATTATAAATATTGCGCATTTCCTTTTAAAATAATCATTTATAGTTTTATCAACATTTGTGAATATAGTAATAAAACTAACTATTTAAAAATAAGTATAGAAAAGATGTTGATAAAAAATTAGTTATTAGACTTCAAAAAAAGATGTTCGATATTTCGATAAAAGTCAAGTTACTCAGTTAGAAATTCAGTCCAAAATTTTCTAATATTTCTCCCGATCCGGAGTAAATTTAATCCGGCGGCCTATCCAGCTAGATTTTCTTATAAAAAACTGATATTTTCCGCAATTTTCTATTTTTTCCTAATATTCGGACTCCGGCTGACGGACTAAAAATATTTTCAACAATTTTTCAATTTTTTTTTTATATTTTCAAGTTCGGCCGCCGTTATTAGTCTAGTCCGGCCGCCGTACTCTGACTGAAAAAACATTACTCACTAGATGAAGTTAAATTATTTCATATTGACTTGAACAAATTTTCAAAATCAATTTGTTAACTGATTTGAAAATTGTACTAAACGTTCTATTTTGATTGTTTTGCTCTAATGAAATTTCATTTATAGCATTAAACACGAAAAAGTATTTTATAATTGGCATAAAATTCTTGCAATTTGTCTCTATAAAGTCAAATCGCAAAAATTTTATGCCAGTTATAAAAAATTTTTCTCAATGGAGTAAGACATTTACTCAAAAAAACTCGTTAAAATTAAATTAAATCAATTAAATCTAAATGAAATATAGGGTCCACTTCTTGGTTTTATTTCATAATAGATTAAAACCCAAGTAAACAAATATAAATTGCGCTTTCAACCATTAAATGGAAATTTCATAACACATTATTAGTTATCCGGAAATTTAGATTGTTTTTTGATTGAAAATTTTATAACGATTTCAGACTTTGTGACAGAAAATATTCTGTAAATTTTTTTAACAATTTTTTTATTTCTTTTTCTACTTTTTCTTATATTTGCATGTGTTTGACAATGAAAATGAAAAACTTAACTGATTGGCACATGCAATCTGTTGCACATCAAAAAATAAACAAAACTGTGTGGTTTGATATTTATCTTGCTGTGTGTGCTTTGCCATCGTGATGTTCAACTGATACTTTATTATTTTGGGTGCTATTTTATTTTCGTGTGTGTGTTTTTGCTCTGATGCTTTACAAAAAAAATATTTCGTGTGTTGACAAATTAATACATCAGAAGGTGGCTATAAATATTATTCTTCTGCTCGTCGTAACCATTTTGCAGTGACAACACCATTATTCGGTGGAAATCGAAGTTACGTCGATCCACACACATATGAAGATCCAAATCAAGCTATAAGGGAGTTTGCAAGAGAAATTGATGCAGGATATATTACAATTGAAGCCATCATTGGTAATAGTCATAAACTTTACAGAGAAGAACAAAATATAATTTTAAATTTTTTTCTTTTTCTTAGGTGGCGGAGAATTCGGCGATGTTTGTCGTGGTCGTTTAAAAATCCCTCCAAGTTTCATCCAAGAAATCGATGTTGCCATCAAAACACTCAAACCAGGATCTAGTGAAAAAGCTCGCTGTGATTTTCTCACAGAAGCATCAATCATGGGACAATTTGATCATCCAAATGTCATTTATCTTCAGGGCGTTGTCACTCGATCAAATCCTGTTATGATCATCACAGAATATATGGAAAATGGAAGTCTTGACACATTTCTACGTGCAAATGATGGCAAATTCCAAACAATTCAGTTAATTGGCATGTTGAGAGGTATTGCAGCTGGAATGTCATACCTCAGTGACATGAATTATGTTCATCGAGATTTGGCTGCACGCAATGTTCTTGTCAATGCATCACTCATTTGTAAAATTGCTGACTTTGGTCTTTCACGTGAAATTGAAAATGCCAGTGATGCTTACACAACACGTGGAGGAAAAATCCCAGTGAGATGGACAGCACCAGAAGCCATTGCATTCCGTAAATTTACATCAGCCAGTGATGTGTGGTCATATGGTAATAAGAAAAAATATTAAATGAGAATTTAAATTATTAATTTTCTATTTTTTTTTCATAAATTTCAGGTGTTGTTTTATGGGAAGTTATGTCATATGGTGAACGTCCTTATTGGAATTGGTCAAATCAAGATGTCATTAAGAGCATCGAAAAAGGCTATCGACTGCCAGCGCCAATGGATTGCCCCGAAGCTCTCTATCAACTCATGCTCGACTGTTGGCAGAAACAACGAACTCATCGACCGACATTTGCCAGCATCACACAAACACTTGACAATCTAGCACGACAACCACAGCTCCTGCTAACGATACGCAACTCACCAACAGGAGATCAACAGGGTCCAGATTTCCATCAAACACCTACATCGTCATCTTCATCGCATGGTCAACAGCCACAATTAATCATGGGTCATACGATGGACAGCAGATGTGGAACAATGGGAGCAACTGATATTGTCTTCAATTCGACTGATCAATGGTTGAGCGATATCAAAATGGGACGATATGCTCAACATTTTAAGGAAGCCGGTCTAATAACCGCTCAGCAGGTAAAATAAATTTGTATACATAATATTAAACAGTAGCGATATGTTAATATCTATATTTTATTTTAAATTTTATGCAAAAACAAATAATTTTGCCCAAAATCAGTTTTCACTTTCAATAAGATAGAAATGTTGATAGTTGATAACAAAAGCTTTCATTTTGTTTTATTTGAGAAGAAAAATTTAATTTGATGTAGATTAATTAGAAAAATGAGCTTAAAACTTTGTTATTTATTAAGTTTAATAATTAATTTTATTTTATTTCTAGGTTGCACGTCTCACAGCTCAACAACTTTCTGATATGGGCATCACACTTGTTGGACATCAAAAGAAAATTCTTCATCAGGCTCGACAATTGGATACTGTAATTTAAAAAATTTAAAGATCTTAACATCACATGACAACAATTAATTTCTCTCTCTATTTCTTTCTTTCTTCCTCTCTTTTTCTCTCTCTTCTTTATTTTCCCTTTTCTCCTACTTAATAAATATTGGTATTAAACTTAGAACATTGAAATGGATAATTTTCTGGCAACGCCAACTTCCATGTTTGTATGAGATTCATTATTTGATGAGACACAATTTTTTGTAACAAATTTTGTGCATTATGCAGAAGTGATTCATTGACACTAAATCATTTTCATGTTGCATATTTTTTGTTGTTAATTCTTTTCTTTTTTCTATTTTTTTCGATAAGAAGCATAATCTTCCAATAAGTCTTCATACAAATTCAATCAAATTCCAAATAAGACAACGTACAAAATTTGAAATTTTCTTGCCATTTTTTCATTTATTTTCCTTCTTCAATCTTAATTTTTTTTTACATCACTTCAACATACACTTAACATAAAAACAAACGCAATAGTAAACTAACAAGAAACTGCAATAGACTGGATTTATTTTAAACTTACAATATTATAAATTTTATATGATGACAAAAAAGAAAGTACATGATAAAAAATATTTTATAATTGACATAATGTTTTTGAGATTTATCGCTAAAGAAAAATGTTCGAGAGTAAAAAACAAGCTCGCTCTCTTATGAATTTGACATTGTAAAAATATTTAAGTAACAAAATCTTTATGTCATTAATAGAATGTTTTTCTTCATTACAGTACAGTAAATTATTAACAATTCTAATTCTAAATAATGCTTGCCACGCTTTCGTTCCTTTAACGCAGAAATACATAATTAATTAAACAAATGAAGAAGAGTTTATATTTACTGAATTGATTGAATTATAATTTCATAATGTTCATAAAGAAGAGATTTAGTATATTTGTTGAATTTAATTGTCAGCAAACCTTCCACTTTTACTTTCATACTCTCAAAGTAAAATGATAAATAAAAGGAGAGTAATGAAAGTTAAAACCAATTTCGAGTATAAAACCTTACCTAATTAAATTTGAACCAACTCATTTGAACAGTGAACAAATGAAGACGAAAGCTTTTTTCAAGATTTTTGCTTAAATGAGTAAATAATTCATTTTTGATTTTGTGATAAAACGCAACTATTGTATATTAATTAAATTTATACATACAACTATATTTAAAGTAATCTAATGGATTAGTGCTAAAATTATTATCATTATTATTATTATTGTGGTTTATTGCTAACTAAGTTGATAATTGCATTTATCTAGATATTTTGTAAATTATGATAATTTTGAGCGAATTTTACTTCTTGCAATAGACAGATCACGCTTACCATAAAATTTAATTTATAGGCAAAAAATTCAATCATATCATGACAATTTTATTTTGATTTCTATCTATATTTGAAGACATTTAACGCACATTAATACATTCCAGTTTAAAATACTTACTTTATTTTTCACATCATATCTAGAATTGTTTGCCGTCAAAAATGCTTCGTTATTGAAAAACTTTTTAAAAAATTAAATCATTGAATTTTAGCTTATTATATTTGTCGAATACAAAATGCAATTAAAAAATCTTTTTGATCAATACTAATATAATTTTCCCAAAAATAAATAAAACGCAATTGAAATTTCAAAATTTCAAAAGCCAGAAAGTTTAATTTAAAAAAACCGTTTAAATTTCCATAATGCAAATTTAAAAAATCAGGACAAAAGTTTTTAATAAAATATAAAATTTTCACCATTTGATTGACGACAAACAATTATAAACATTACAAACAGAAATCTCAAAACAAAATTTAAAAACCTTTTTTTTCTACAATAATCTAATAATTTCGTGTAAAAATCAATTTTATAAGACTGCTACTATATGCTGAATGAAAACTTTTTGCATTTCATTTTCATTGATTTTTAAAAAAATGCTTTTAAATTGTTTTTTTTCGCAAGAATCTATTTAATAATTTTTATCTTAGAAATTAAGACAAGAAAAAAGCTATAAATGACATGAGATACAAAAAAAAAATAAAGCAAGAAGTAAATGAACAAAATAATTAAAGGAAACATAGCAATAAATGATGAAACTTATTCTCATCTTCTTAACGTGATGTGAATGTTTTAACAGAATAAAAAACTTAAAAAAAGAAAAAATACGAACGTAAATTAATGAAATAAAAAGATTTTTCTATGAATAAATAAATATATTTAATTAAGAAGAAGATGAACACATAAAAAAATTAGATGGATTAATTTAGAGAATAATAAGGAATGAATAGAAATGATAGTGAAGAGTTTTTCAAATAAATAATGAATTTCTACATAAGACTCAAATCAAAAATCACTTAAAATTTCTCATAATTACTTTATAATCACTAAATTTATCATTTTATTAGCAGTTTGCTTTTCTTTGATAAAATTAATTTCAAAAGGAATGAATGTTGAAAGCTTTTTAAATAATTTTTGAAAATTTTTAAATCAAAGATCTTAACGGAAAGTAGAAAATAATTTTTTTAAAATCAATGTGACATTTATAGAATCATTCAAAATACTACATGGTAAAATGGAAAAAATGAGTTTTAAATGTAAAATTATATAAAAATGTTTCTGTGAAATTGTCTCGAAATTTAATTGAAAATTTTTTGAAAACGTTTACGTTTTAATATAGAACTTTTCTATACGTATGTATGAATTCGTGAAACTTTTTATCCATACAAAACAAAGGAATACGTAAATACGTAAACATTACCGAAAATTTCAATTGAATTATGAACTAATTTCAGGAAGCACAGAAAAGTCAAAAATCTCAAAATTCAGATGAAAGACAATTAGCAGGTGTTTTTTCATTCATAATTTAAAAGCTTTACAAGAAATAATTTTTCCACATCTTTTTTTTTTCTTCATTGAAAAATAGCAATAAAAACAATTACATTATTTATTTTGTAAACAAACAATAATATGATGTAGCTAAGAATAAAAATTTTATTATTTTCCCCACAAAAATATTAAGCAGAAGAATGAATGAACGACTATGAATGAAAGGAGTATAAGTATATTTAGAAAAGAAAGAGAATTTTGATGGAAAATTTTGAATGAATGAAGCTTTCAATATGTGTAAAAATAAAGCAAAAAAAGAGTCGTTGCCGGCTAAAAACACTGAGAAATGAGAAATCAACGAGCAAGCTGCTAACAACTCTAAATACAAAATATTAGTAATTTTTAGAAAGAATAAAAAAATTTCAATTCAGCAAAAATAAAAAATATTTAAGTGTAAAAAATGCATCAAAATTTATAAGTTTGATATTAAGACATTCTGTAAATAATCAGATTCAAAAAACATTTCAAAAATAGTAAAAAGAGAAACAACTGAAGATGATAAATGAAAAGAAACCAATTGTGAGATTGAAAAATGAAAAACATAACATTAAAATTTAATTCAAAATGAAATAAAGACTTTAAAAATATTTTTTGCATCGTTTTATTGATTCTCGTTTTCAGGATAATAAAAAAAAGCTTCATGGTTCACTGCTCATTCATTTATGGTTAAAAGCTCTCTTGAAATTTTTGTTATTTTAGGTTCAACGTCTGAAAATGAAATTTCATCTTCTAAATGCATGAACTTAATTTAAATAATTTTCACATTAAATATAAAGAAAATTGGAATAAAAAGAACTTTTCTATTGTGGATAATTTAATTTTTTTCACATCAATTTAACTTTCATCAAAAAAGCAAAATTACCATTTGTTAAATCAATGAAAATTGACAGGTGCTTATTTCATATAATTTAATCATTACTATTTAAATCGTATCAACAATAATCAAGGTAAAAGAACATTTAAAAAACAAACTAGGTATTTAATGTCAATTAAATAGTATTTTGTTTATTTTAAGCAAATTCGTAGATATTGTTCATTAAAATTTAGCTTTTATCTCCAAATAACTTTGCAATTATTTCTAAAATCTATGTTTATTTCTAAAAAATTATCTCTGATATCTACAAATAATTCCAATTATCTCTTAAATCTTTTAGTTTCCAAATCTTATATTTTGCTTATCAAAAGTTCTCATTTTTTCTATTTAGTATTTTATGTTTAATTTGATGAGTGTTAATTTCATATGGTTTTTATTTTTGTTCGAGTTCACTCCCATTGAAACAACAATAAGCTATAAAATAAATTTTATTGCTTTATAAATTCTAGTAGTAGTAGTAAATAGATAAATTCTTACTGTTACAAAATCAAAACACCTGTCTCTCATTTATTTACAAATTAAAATCCTATCCTAGACAGTATTCAATTTACAAATAAATTAAATTTTTAGACAAATAGCAACATGCGCCAAACACAGATGATAATAAAATTTTATTCAAAAAAGCTTTTTTGCTATCAGTGTATTTGTGCATTCTAAAATACCGATTGTGCGTAGTGAATAATTCATTTACTATTTTCACTCTCACTTTTTATACGTGACTGCAATTGTTGTTGGAAAATTTTCACTCTCACTTTTGGATAGACTTGATTGTAACTTGACTCAACAAAACAATTTACTTGATCAATTGCGCAAATCCAGAAGAGAAGAATTCTCTTTCTCTCTTTCGCATTCACATTCTCTCACAGAAAGAAGAAATAAAGATATTTAATTTTAAAATTCATCAGATTAAATTAAATATTATGAATTTCAAACTACTTGCTCAACTAAAAACTTAAAATAATAAAAGATTGCTTTTTAATTGAATAAAATTTTAAAATCTAAACAATTGACAGAAAATAAATTTAATGTTTGTTGATAGCAAATAATGATGATTCATTAATTCGCATTAAAGTAAACAGATTGTAAATAATCAGAGAAAAGATATAGAAATGATAGTCAAGTTAATAGTTAATAGATTTGACAATCATGAAGTCAACTCAATTCTTTTATTTGAACTATCAATTGATTCAATATTTCGCTATCATGACATTTCCCTATTTATCATATATCTTAGTCAAAGCCTGAGAATTTTTCATTTTCAGTTTAATTTTGATGGTTTAATCGGAAAAAATAATTTATTTGATTGTACTCGATTGAAAGTAAATAAAATAGTAATTACTATTTTGTCTTTTATTTTGATTGAAATATGCTCAAATAAAATTCTAAAAAATATCAATGATATGAAAAAATCAAAGAGTTTTTACGCTCTGTTGTAAGTTTATTTCCAGCCTGGGGGGCCAAACAGACCGTTTTGGTACTTATTTCAAATTAAGAACTACCGTTAAAAACACGCAAATCATGCTAACAAATTCACAATCTTCTATTTATATAAATTATTTGTCTCCATTTAGATAAATATTGATTGAATCAATGTTTTTTATTCATTTTGAACACTAAACCATTGATATTAATTTCAATTTATGTCAAAATGTGAGAATGAGAATGCTTTTTTCGTAACGGATACATGAATTTTTCAAAATTTTCGAAGATTTTCATCAATTTTTTAGGGGAAATTGCAAAAATTTCAATTCAAATTTCAAAAAATTTAACGGTAAAAAATCCTGTTTGGCCCCCCAGGATTTCCAGTTAACATTGAAATTAATAAAAATTAATTAAATTTGCATAATTTTCGTTAAAATAATGAATTATTATTTTAATTTTTTCAACTGAGCAATATTTTAAATTTAAATTTTGAAACTCAATATTTTTTTAAAACATTTTACAACTAGTAAAAAAATTTAAAAAAATAAATTTGAAATATTAAATCTTTTTTTAGGAGAAAAAATGAAAATAAATTTTTTATTTGTATTTGTAAACATATACGCATACACACACAAATCTTTTTTGAGAGAGAATTTTATTCTCAGAGAGAGAGAGAGAAAAATTGCCGAACGAGAATAACACACAACATTTTCTTACTTATGCTAACGTTTTGCTGCTATTGCTAAACACATTTTTCAGTCTGTGAATTCATTTCGGTGTATCGGGGAGCGAATTCGCAATTTTTAAGATCGAAGAAAAAAAATTATTTCTGGTGCGCTTCGTCAAACACAATTGACGGGAATAAGCGAAATAATAAAAATTCTCTCTCTCTCACTCTAACTAAAATTAAAATACATACAAGAAGTAAATAATAATATATTATGATATTTTGTAATTTAAAAAGTTACTACATGCTGTTGAGTCTTCTCTCAATATTCGCTCGTCACACTCGCATTACTCCATGAACTTCAGCTTCTTTCTTCAATTTTTTCTTACTTTAATAGAGAAAGAAAAAAATCTTTTCTTCTCTATATGTTGGCGAGCGACGTGTTTTAAGAAAAAAAAGAACAGAAAAATCCAAAAATAATTTTTTTTTCTTTCTTTTGTAAATTTTTTTCGCCATCCGAAAGTCGAGAAGGAAAAATCTTTCTCATATGAGCCGTTTGGCTAATTTCAAATAGCGAGACGGTAAGAAAAAGAAGAAAGAAATTTTTAATAATCATTAATAGACATTCATATCTATCCGGGAAAACACCAAGCAAAGTGTATGATGAGAGGGGAAAAAAATTTCTCACTAATTGAATTAAATAGAGAAGAGAACAAACTTTGAAGTGGAATGAGAGAAGAAGGAGAAAAAGTAAATGAATTGGAAATCAAAACAGAAAATGAACATTCTTCACTTCGATTATTAGAATGGCACGATAAAAAAGCTAAAATGAACAATTATGAGAATTGATCTATTTGAGCTGTGATGTGAAAAAAAAAATATCAAAATCTAAACGTCCATTGATAATTATTGAAAAATAATTTTCTAGCATTGACACATTAAAAATTCCATAGAATCTTTTTTTCTCACAATAAATACTGAATTAACGTAAAGTCAATTTTTTCCGTAATGAATTTTCGGAATGCTGATTCAAAATTGTCATTTGACTATGTGAGCTTTGAAATTTTTTGTTCAACTACTACGAGAATCACATTTTCTTCTTTTTCTTAAATCTTATAGAAATTTACTATCATGAAATAGAGAGGTTTATAAAAAAATTAATGGGTAAAAATTTTATCAAAAATTTAATTTGGAAGCATTTTACCAAAAAAATACTTGAAATTTACCAAAGAAAAATTCATTAGAATTTTTACACATACGTATAAAATTATGAAACGTCAAAATATAATTTTCAAAATAAAAGAATGAAAATCAAATGGTGAAAACGAAGAAACTTTTTGAGAATTTTGGGCGAATTTTCACGATTTATTTATTTATTTTTTTGACAATTTTTAGCAGTGTTTTCGATATTTGCAATTTTTAACCATTTATAGTGAATAGTTTTTTTTCCTGAATCGTGTTTGTTATGATAATCCGATGAGTTTTTAAAAATTTTCAATTAAAATTTTTAGATTGTGTTCTAAAAAATTAAATTATGACATTGAGCTTTCCAAAATCTGACTTTTTTTGTATAAAAATAAAGAATGAAAACGTATTGTTTTCAAAATAAACTCTCTTATCAAAACATTCTCTGATGAATAAAAAAAATCTTCTCCATTTCAAGATGGAAATAATTAAAGAAGCTCATTCAATAATTTAAAGCTTTGTCTAAACTTCTTGGAAGAGTGAACATTCGGGCGTAAAAAGATTCAATTAATTATTAAAATAAACCTTGATTATATGAATATTGACTCTGACTGAAATAATTGAATGACAAATAAGAGGAAAATGTAAAAAATTATTTTAAGCTTATCAGAAAAATGTAAATCAAAAAAATAAAATAGCTATTAAAAAATTATTGAGTGAACAGAAAAAAAGTTTTCTTGGCAAATAATGTGAAAAATTTTTTCCCTATGCACTATGGGACAAAATTTTAAAATTTTGGAAAAAAATTATTTTATTACATTTACTTGTAGCCCATTATTAGACGATTCTAAAGTGGATAAAAACTTTGTTTCAAGTGCTACCGTTCCTGAGATATGACCATTTTTGTGTTTGTCAACAAACAAATTTGTCGTCTCACTCAAACAGCTCTAGTCCTAACAAATCTTAACCGATTGATCTCAAATCTTTTTTAAATGAGAGATATTTATTGTACGCTCATTTTGATATATAATGTGTGGCACTTCATAAAAGTAAGTGGTCAGTAAATGGTAAAAAAGTGCTCCAATATCTCATTTTTATTCATTTTAACATTTGACATTAGTCTGCTTCATTATTTCAATAAAAAAATTTTGAAATTTTTTACTAAATTAAAGAAATTATCCATATCTACAACACACAAAAAATTTTAGATTTTTTGAGCAAACAGTTTATGAGTAATTCACGTTTCTTTATCGAATGTAGTGATTTTTTTCGATTTTTTTAAGTTTTTTTGGCTTTAGGTGATCAGTATGAAAAAATATGATCTGGTCCCAGCCATTTTATTTCATAAATTTATAGTATAGATCACAAACATCAATAAAATAAAAAAATTTCAAAAATTTTTCCACCCCCAAGACCCAAACGGTGGACATTTTTGATCATATCTTAGTTAATAAAAATTTTAAATATGCTTAAATTACTCCTTTGTGTAAACAGTAAAATTAATTTCGATAGTTTTTCTTATTTTTCATTAAATTACCTACATTTTGATATATTATACATGAAATTTGGTTGAAAATTGACCTCCCTATGATCAAAAATCGATTTTTTAAACTTTGATGTGCTTCAACAAGCAATAACTTTGTTGAATCTTGTTGAATTGAGCTGATTTTTGTTTTTTCTCAATGATATTGAAGCATTATACAAATTTAAAAAAAGTTTTAACCGATTTAATGACAATAGCATTGATTTAAAGCTTATCAAAGTTAAAATTAGTTTTTTTGGGGGTCTCGATCTTGCTGTGGGGGGTGTCGAAAATTTTCAAAATTTCAAATTTTGTTTTTATGACTTTTTTTCATAAATTAGGGTCATAGAAGACGTTCTGAGCAAAAATTTTCGAAAAATTCGTTAATATGAGGCTGTTAGTGACTAAGAAAATTAGTTTTTTTGCAACCTACAATGGTCCAACACAACTTCATATTAACGAATTTTCCGGAAATTTTTGCTCAGAACGAAAATAAAATGGCTGGGACCAAATCACATTTTTTCATACTGATCACCTAAAGCCAAAAAAACTTAAAAAAATCGAAAAAAATCACCACATTCGATAAAGAAACGTGAATTACTCATAAACTGTTTGCTCAAAAAATTTAAAATTTTTTGTGTGTTGTAGATATGGATAAGTTCTTTAATTTAGTAAAAAGTTTTCAAAAATTTTCCATTGAAATAGAGAAGCAGACCAATGTCAAATGTTAAAATGAATAAAAATGAGATATT
>JACWBX010002340.1:3882-17465 GCA_014622435.1 Polypedilum pembai | reverse complement strand
ATGATTATTTCCATTAACGAGACACACACACACACAAATAAATAAATTTACTGCTGAGTAAAATATTTTTTTTCTCTTCTTTTTACTGTGTCATACATTTTGCATATGCTTAAAGAACATATTTTGTAAGCTTTTTTTTTTATTTAATGAAATTATTTTTGTGAATCAAAAAAGAATAATGATGAGTTTCAATTTAAATAAATCCAAGGAATGGAAACAAAGCAATTTTATACTATTTTTGACGAATCGCGTTCGTTTTCACCCCTTAAAATGTGAAAGTTCAAAGATTCTGAATGAATAAAGCAATTCGGCTAAACAATCGTTCGAATTTTGATGTCAACTTAGTTATTTCACTGTAAGAAGAAATATTATTAATAATATTTAATTTTAATTCACTTAATTTCCTACTAGCGAAAATTTCTTTTCTCTCATATGAAGTTCAGGTCTCACAGAAATGGAAAGAAAGAAATGAGCAATTGCTCAGAAGAAAAGTAGTTCAAAATATTTAAATTTATAAATTTCCGTTACAAATGTCGATAAGCGATACCCCTAGAACAAATCTTAAAACATCATGAAAATTCACAATTTAACTTCTTTTAAGAAAAACATTCAATTTTTACATACAAAATTTCTTTCAATATTTGCTGTTGCAGTTTTAAATCAAAAGTGAATTAAAAGTTTATTGAAATTTTTGAATTGTATAGAATTAAACAAATTACAATTTGACCCAGTCTTGGTCACATAAAAATAAAGATTAAATAAAGAGCAACTTGAAGTACCATATGTCTATACCTGGAATTCGAATATAAATTTAAAAATCAAATTACTAAATAAATTCCTTATTTCAGAAATAGTTTTTATTTAAAAACGATAAATTTCAAACTAAAATTTCCGGTAAAATTGAAATTTGATTTAGACTTTGAAGATTTAATTAAGATTCTTACATATGCGTATAAGAAGAAGAATCTTTTTTTTTTTTTCTTTCTGAATTTTCGGATGTAAAAATGATAAAAAAGAAAATTTTGTATTTTAGGACAATTTTTTTGGAATTCGAATTTCGTTTGGAAAACAACTGAGAGAAGAGAAGAATTAATATTTTTGAGTGAAAACAAGGACTGAGAACTTTTTTTGTTTACTATAATTATTTCTTGATTCGATTTTATTTTTTGTTAAAATCTCGATTTTCCTATCATAATTCGCATCATTTTCCCAACTCGCGATGACTGGGAGGAGGGATTCTTGATTCAGTTAGGTGCTGATACTGTTCTTTTTACAGATGGTTCACTGTGTGGCGATCTTGCAGGAGCGGGAGTTTATTCAGCCGGTCTTGATGTTCAACTTTCCTTCTGCTTGGGACGTAACGTATCAGTTTTTCAGGCAGAAATATTTGCTATTTCCGCTGCGGTTTCGCATTGTCTAGAGTTAGGTTTGCGCAATTGCAAGATAGTATTTTGTGTCGATAGTCAATCGGCACTACTTTCACTTCGTTCGAACAAGTTTCAATCGAAGCTCGTTTTTGAATGCTTTGGTTTACTGAACAAGTTGTCTCATGAAAACGATGTCACACTTGTTTGGGTTCCAGGGCATTCAGGTATTTCAGGAAATGAAAAGGTGGATGAACTGGCTCGTCAGGGTTCGAAAGAGCCTCCAAGGTACAGCTCCTTATCTGCCTCTCTCTAATTCCTGGGCAGTCGAGGCCATCCGAGACTGGTCTCGAGTGAAAAATCTCGAGAGATGGCTGCAGCTGTCATCATGCTTGCAGGCGAAATGCTTCATTAGGAAGCCGTTTGCCTGTGGAATTATCGCCCAGATCAGGGGTTTGGAGAGAGGCCGGATAAGACTTCTTTGCGGAATACTCTCTTTTTACTTTCATTTCAGGAAGCACCTATTCAACATGGGTCTTTCGGATTCTACTTTGTGTCCTCGATGTGAGGCAGACGAGGATACAACTTTCCATGCCATCTGCAATTGTCCCACTTTGGTACATAAAAGAAATTCGATTCTTGGACGCCATATACTTTCGGAAAAGGAAGCAAAGGATCTCAAGATTGAGGATATCTTACGATTTGCAGAGGACTTAACGTTTCAATGAATAGTATTTTAAATTTATTTCATACCTTTATTTTGTTGTTTATTGTAACGTTTTTATAAAATATACAGGTTTTTTATTGCAGGATGAGTAAAATCATCCATGCTTTTTCCTGTCATACAGAGTATACAACAGGCTTCTAGTCTACGTATTTATTTTTGTAACATATTTTGTACAAAACACTCTGAATAAATTTTTAATCTATCTATCTTCCTATCATAATGTTCACTTTTCAAGATTGATTCTTTAAGTAAACAAGTGATTGTTCATTCAAAATTTTTTTAAAAGTTCTCAGGCCTTGAGTGAAACTTAATCAAGGACAAACAAAAAAAGAGCATTAAAGATCAAACAAGTTCAAAAAGGAGCAATTAAGAGAAAAAAAGATGAACCATTATGATTGTGTCTTTTTGCTGAATATCGTGTAAATTTCTGCAGGTCGAATAAAACTGGCAATAATTTTTTTTTTGTAGTTGATCTTTGTCATCATATAAATTATAATTTTGTTATTGTAATTCCAATTTTATAATTGTGTTTAGATCAGCAGCAAGGCCTGAGAACTCTTTGATTTTTCCATACAAATTAAATTGAAATCAAAGAGTTCTCAGGGCTTGATCAGGAGTTAAATTGCTCAAATTTACTATTTAAATAGATTTTTTTTTACTTCTTCTTAGTTTACATGTGTTTTTACATGTACATGTCTCATGACTTATCATTGAACCAAGCATTAATTAGGTTTGGACAAATTGATGAAGTCAAGATTTTCCCTTCCCATAAACCCTTTCGCTAGGGAGCTCAGCGCCATTATTAGACCATTAAGTGCAACCACTAGCTCGATATATTTTTTTATTCCATCTCTGGACACATTACAGTATGCAATTATGAAGACTCGTTACCTAACTTTCTCTGAATTAATCTGTTTATCAAGGGCTCTCGTTCCAATGCACTTTTTATGGTGACCATTGTACCGTTCCCTTGAAAAATTTTCGTCCAGAGTCCGAAAAACAACTTGTCTTCATAATCACTGAGCAGCCAAGGTATCAAAACCTTACAAATGTTTGAAGGCGTAAGCTGGGAATCGATTCAGGATTGTCCACAACCTAACTTTCAGAACCAGTGCTATAACCTCTCGGCTATCGAGGCACTCAACTGCTCGAGTTAGTTAATTTCCTGCTGTTTAAAAATTTAAATTGAAATTTTTTTTAAAATTTCCTTTCATAAAAAAATTCTAAAAAGAAAAATTCATAAAAAAGGACCGAAAAAAGACATTTTCAGTTTTTATGAAAAAGAAATTCATCTTTTTGAGAGAGAAAAATATTACCTTCAAGCAAAATTCAAAATTGGCTAGGAAGTCTCTGTCATTATAATTTTCTTTTTCCAGCGACATACGCACTTGTACATTGATGGAATAAGAAAAAACTTGTGATTTGCTTTTTTTTTCTTGTGAAATTTTTCAATACAAGGAGGAGTAGAGGAGGAAGAAAAAAAAGTTGAAACATGATTTTCATTAAAAGATAATAGCAATCTCCTCCCAACAAATGTGTACCATTCAATTTTTATTGTATATCAGTATATGCAGTGTTGTTAAACAGGCAGCCTGTGATTGCCTGTGATGATATTTAAAAAAAGTTCCGCTATGGAAATTATAGATGGCGCTTCAAAATGATTTAGGCGCCATCTACAATTTCCATAGCGGAGTTTTTAGTAAATATTATCACAGGCAATCAAAGACCGCCTGTGTAACAACACTGAGTACATGTAGAGAATAAAGGAAAAAAAAGAGAGTACATTTTTACGGGAGGCCCATCTTGAATATGTAAGTATACATACATTCCATTCATATCGCTATAATAGCATAAAAATCATCTTTTCTTATGACCCAGGTTTTTATTTCTTTTTGTCTTCTTGATATTTCTTTTGAAATTTTTGAACATTCTTTTTGATGAAAATATAGTCAGAACAAGGGGTTAGATTTCTTGATAGTGAAAACAGAGTAACCATTGAAACTCAAAAATTTTGTATGAAACTAACAAAAATTTTTGTTAATTTATTAGATTTTTTGATAGAGTTCTTCTCCTTCTTGAGCCAGAGTTAAGAGTTAAGCTATTAATCAGTAGTCAGTAGTCAAAATTTATTGTAGAAAGTAGCCAATAGTTACAACAAAAATTCTTCTTTATTCGTTATTGACAATAAAAAAAAAATAGTTGAATCAAGGGGTAAGATCTTTTGATACTTCGAATAAAAATCGATCATAGTTATCATTGAAAAATCTACAAAAATCAAAAATTTGGGGAACATCAAAAATTTTTGATTTTTTGATGAAATTTTTGATTTTTTGATACTTTTTTGATGAAGTTCGCACCCTTTGAGTTGAATTAACTTAGTCGTGAATATCAAAACGGCTGAAAGTTCTGGTCTGAGTGATGAGATAAACAAAATATTTACTCTTTTCCATACAAAAAACATCTTTGTGAAATTAACCAAATTTTCGGCATAACAAACTTATTTTGAACGAAATCCATTAGTAGAGTCTTGTCCTAGCGTCCTAAAGGTCTCGATTTCAATTCTATTTGCTACGGGCAAACCTTTAAAAGTGTTTTTTGAACTATTGAATATATTTTTCATACAAATGCAGGTACCAAAACTGTTTATAGAATGCCATAAGAATCTGAATAGAGACAGAAAATTAATTACAGATAAAATGTATGTCAACAAATATGTATGCAAGTAAAATCTGTTTAGATAGAATCTGTGTGCAGATTTCAGATTTGAATTTGAATTTGAATTACTTTATTTCATCCCAACTGGCTGAGAAGCCTCATAGCAGGCAACAATCGCTTTACAGCAATTTTACATAGAACCTTACAATAATTTTTAATATAAAACCAAACAAATAATCAGAGTCATATAGCGGTCCCTCGATTGAGCAGTCAAAGTATCTAAACGTTTGAAGGTCTGTAAAAGTGCTGCAGCCTTGTAGCACGCGAAAATTAAAATAAAAAAGACAATTGTTCTTTATCTAAATAAATTGAAATTCACGAGCACATTTTTCATTTACTTTGGCATCGAAATTTATTTTTTATCATTAAAAACTATGATTATTCATTTAAATTCATAATATCTATGTTCATTGTACACTTGGACATTCTTTAACACTTAAATAATTAATTAATTCGTTCATTTTCCATTTAAATTAAATATTTTTTATTCACAAGCACTGACTATAACTTACATGATTTGTTTATATTTTTCTTGAACTCTTGATATTTTTTGAATTTACTACTACCGTTACATTCTGGGATTGAATCCTGATCGCCAACATCCCTTTTTCAGATCGAACGCTCTAACCTTTTGTCAATCGAGGCGCTCAACTGCTCAATGTCTACAGTTTTTCCTGATTATGTAAAAAGCTGAAATAGATTTCAATTTTTAAAACATTTATTTTCGGTTATAAATCAAATCAAGGCCTGAGAATTCTTTTTGCTTACTATGATTATCTTTTGATTTAATTTTATATTTTTGTCATAATCTCAATTTTCCTATCATAATCTTCGCTTTTTAAAAATTATTCCTAAGTAAACAAGTGATTGTTCATTAAAATGTTTACCTAAATATGGCTAGTTTACAAAATTTGGGATCAAATTGGTATAAAAAAAATCAAATCGGGATCAAAAATTTTTGAAAAAATTCTCAGGCTTTGATTCAAACAAATTTTTTGGCCGAACAAAAGAAAATCGAATCCTTGTCTGGATAGCTTCGAGGTCAGTTATTAAGATTTTTTTTCGAATTCAATTCTCGATTGGGTTTCGGCTACGAAAACGTTTATTAGCTTCGTCTGAAATACTTTTGATCGCCTGAAAATTTGGCTAACTTCACAAAGATACAATTGCAAAAATAATTTTATTTTGCCCCACTCTAGTAACCAAAAATACATTATGTTTTTCAAAGAAAATTCCAAAAATTAATTGTAAAGTCTGAAAAAGCTTTTAAAAAAATAATTTTTAGAAATCCCACAGCTTATTTGCCCACAGCCAATTTTCTACTTTTTTTTTAACATTAATTCCTTCTCAGAATAAAAACAAAGTGAATCAAAAATTTCTATCCAAAAAATGCTTCTTTAAGCAACAATGACATGTTTTCTCAAAATTCTATAATAAATATAATGGCACTAACGAGTAGGAAGTATTTCCTCAGTGCGTGTAATCATGGCAAAAGAAGAGAAAAAGGTGAAGATCATCGATGCTTCATTTAATTTCTATCAACAATTGAGCTTTATATTAGAGTGCGTGTGGGAGAGAAAAAAAGAAAGGAAAGAAAGAAAAGAGATTAAAGGTTGATTACATGACATTTGCCAATTGATTGTGTTTGTTGTGTCATTGCACACAGCATATGGATTTGATTCGATTATTATGCCAATAATATAAAAAGGATGAAAGTGAATGGGAGGCATTTCATTAAGTCATTAGTTCTTCTCTCTATATTGAAAAAAATTGAATTAAATTTTAATGCAAGCAAGCTTGTCTTGCTGCCAATAACCATAATTCAAAGTGCTTTTTCTTCTGCTTTTTTTATTCTATCCATTTGTGCATTGCATTGCATTAAAAATTAACACATTTAATGATAGCTTTATTGCTTATCGATATTGATATTGTAATGGCTTGATATTGCTGCTTATGTTTCTCTTATATCAAGGTAAAATTACTTTGATTTTTTTTTAAATAAAATTTTGAAATTTGTGGTTGTAGTTGAAATATGAAATAACAAGACGATTTCATTTAAGAATTCTAACAAAGTTTATTAATAGTTCAATGACAGAGTTTATACTCGACTTTGAAAGAAGTTCACTCTTTTTAAAACAATAATCCTTCTTGTCTGGTAGTTGGGAGCTAGAATCGCGCTCAAACTCGCCTTTTATAGTCGTTCCGAGATGACCAAATTTATAATCTAATTCAAATTATAATGGCAGTTACAAAATAAAAACTCGCTCTCTAAGTGACATATGGTTGAAGGTAAAAACTGTTTTATTCATTTGACTTTCTTAAGGTTTTCAATGTTTGCACCGAAAAAATTTTTATAGCGAAATTTTTGATAAGAAATTTGCGACGTCGATATAAGAACCTTCAGGGGGATGGACAAAATGTTTGCCACTTTTGCAACTTTTCATACAAAAATTTGCCACTTTTCTAATAAAATTTTGTCACTTTTTGCCACTTTGCCACCGTGTCTGAGAACCTTAATGTCTTTGGACATTTTAAGACAGTTATTGCCAACCTTTTCTTGATTCGTGACACATTTGGGAAACAAAATTTACTTCGTGGCACTTTAAATTTTCATTCTTGGAAATTGGCAAAAATTTATTGAAAATCTGAATGATTTCTACCTGATTTTTGAGTTCAGAGTTGTTTTACTATTTTAGGACAATTGTTCTACCCAGTGAGAAAAATTATTTTTTGCCGGAGTCCTAAAAATTCTTAGTGTTTGAAAATTTGAAAATTCCGGAAAATGTTAGTTTTTTTATATGAAAATTTGGCCGGATAGGACGGCCGGCGGACTTGATTTAGTCCGGATCGGGGGAAATATTAAAAAATTCCAGACTAAATTTCTCACTGGGTATTAAGTTAAATTTTAATAACCAAATTTGAAAAGATTTAATTTTATTTTGATAATTTTTTAAACTTTAATGATAAAAAGCGCAGGCGTAAACACACTTTGCTTTTTATTGATAATTTTTTGTGCTTTGGCACTAATTTGTCCAGAATAAATTCCCAAAGTCTTGGTGTGTAGACAAAAAAAGAGCAACAAAGAGCAAAAAAGATCACTAAAGAGCAACTTGTTGATCTTTTTGGCTCTTTGTTGCTCCTATTAGCTCTTTTTTGATCTTTCTTGCTCTTTCTTTGTGTGTCTTGATCTAGTAAAAAATCCTTTCTTTGAAAATTTTTAAAAGCTTTAAATTCTTTAAAACCTGACCTAAATTTTCTCTTTCGAGGTTTTGTCCCCTTGAATTTTCCTTCTATTTTCACAACCAAGAAATGTAAGTAAAACAATTTTTATTAGCTATAAAATATGCATATCTAATGTAATGCATGAAAATTGATATTGAGTTGTTGTTTGTACTTGTTAGGAATTTTTTTTCACTCACTGCCGGCTACGAGAGCTCTATTGATTTAAAGGTTTAGTAAAATAAATCATTTTTATAGCTTTGTTCTTCCTTTCATCTTGCCACTGCTACACAGCTATCTCTATTGCTAACAAAATAAAAACTCATGAGTTCTGAGCTCATCTTTTAACCGGTATATAACTCAGCATCGTAAAGGATTTAAATGTAAATCATTTTGTAATCACAATGTGCGAGCTTGTATATGTGTTTTCTGTAATCACATTTTACAGCATCGTAAAAATGAAAAAGGCATGTTAGAAATATATGAATTGAATGAAAATGAATAAAGCTTTATGTTGAGCCTTCACTCTCTCTCTTATGACAATGGAATGTAAAATTACGTAGGCTTAGGTGTGAATTTTGTTTAAATCCAGATTATTTTTGATGGTGAAAATTTTAAATCTTTTTAATTGTTTTTTTATATTAAAAATTTTTAACAGTTTTAAATAAAATAACGACTTTTTTTAAATTTTCGAAAATCGTTACATTAAATAAAAATTTCCTTTTTTACAATTTCATATTGACCCATATTTCTTTATACAATAAGAAAAAAATATTAAATTCGATTTTGTGTTTTCATTTTGTTTAAATACTGATTATTTTTGATAGTGAAATTTCAAATCTTTTTTATTAAATTAAATAATTGTTTTATGATATTAAAAATTTTTAACGGTTTTCAAATTAAATAAAATTAAACGACTTTTTTGAATTTAAATATTTTTTAAATTTTCAAAAACCGTTACAATAAATTATTTTTGTCTTTTAAGTTCGACACCTTTTCAATTAATTGAAAATTATTGAATTATAAAATTGAAAAAAACTATTAGATTAAATTAGCGTTCGGCCGTCGGCGCCGACATTGACAAAAAAAAGCTTACGAAAACTTCCGCTTTGAAAATTGTAGAGGGCGCTTGATAAAATGATCTAAGTGCTTTTCTAATTTTCATAACAGAATTTTTTGAAAACTTTTTTGTTTGATGATGTCGGCACTGACAACCGAACCGTAATTTATTTAATGAAAAATTAACGATTTTTTCAAAAAAAATTTTAAATTTTCAAAAACCGTTACATTAAATAAAAATTTTCTTTTTTCAATTTCATATTGACCCATATTTCTTTATACAATAAGAAAAAAATATTAAATTCTCGTTATGAACAATTTAAAATTCTTTTCTTAGTAAGATATAAAATTTTAAATTCATTTTGCATTGGATTTTATGTTTTCTTTCTTCTTCTCATTCCAACATAAATGTTCACCCAGTTTGAGCTACAATTTAAACAGTAGCAGCCATATGTGAAGTTTTATGATACGGAAATTTATGTATACATTCGTCATAAAAGCTCATATCATGCTTATTTTGAAATTTTTCTCGTGCAAGTAACTGTGTCAGTAAGAAAATTTTTTGAAATATTTTTATTGATTATTTATTTTCAAAATCTAATTGACTCATCATAGTCATCAAATTCATGCATCATATGACGTTCTTCGAGACAAAAATAATCTCGCATGCTTGACAAATTTTCACAAGTTTTTTCATGTAATTCTTTCAATGTTGGCAGATCACCACCATAATCTGATGGCATATGTGAGCGTGGTAAATGTTGATTGAAAAAGTCTTTGTAATCTGTGTTACCAGAATGCACGTGAATCATATCAAAAAGTTCACTCCACATCAACGGTCGTACCATAGCTGGAAAAAGAAATTTTTTTTTCAATAAATCTCTTCTTCCTAGAATATGTTATAGTAAAAGATTACCTATGAGAACTTGTACCAAATATGATGCATTGAGCACATGAACAGCTTTTAATGGCAAGGGATTTGCATATCTGAGAAAATCTAACATTACTCTCATTGATCGTATACCAGGACGAAAAAGATGACCGAATTTTACATTTTTCCAATCTGATACAAATATTGCACCATCTCTTGGTCCTTCTTTGTAAATTGATGCTTCTAAAATTGAGATTTTAAAACATTAATTTTTAACGGATTTTTTTGGTTTTGAAAATTTTTAAAATTTCCATAACCGTTAAATTTTTAAAGGTAAATCTAAGAGCTTTTGTGCAATTTTCGAGTAATTAATGATGACATTTGTTAATAAAGTATCACGTATCATACATCAAAATGTCTGTACAATAATACTTATCATTTAAAATAAATTTAAGCTAAAATTTGACCAACTAAGAGCTATTTGAATGAAGACGAAAATTTTAAAAATTAAATTTGTTGACAAATTACTAAAATGGTCATATCTCGAGAACGATAGCACTTGGAATAAAGTTTTTACATATTTTAGAATCGTCAAATAATAGTATAAAAAACAGAGTTGAAAACCAGCCTGGTTGTGGCAGCCATTTGGCAGCTTTTCAACTCTGTAAGAAAATATGCAAGGGGTACGAACTTCATCAAAAAAGTATCAAAAAATCAAAAACTCAAATTTGGTTTTTTGATGTTTCTCATACAAATTTTTGATTTTTGTAGATTTTTCAATGATAACTATGATCGATTTTTTTTTTGAAGTATCAAAAGATCTTACCCCTTGAAAATATGATTAAATAATTTTTAGCGCATTTTTGTATAGAAAATGCAGCTTATAAGTTCACTTTGGCTGGCTGGCTGTTCGGCTGTTCGGCTGCTTCGAGATCTCGAAAACCACATTAGCTAGAGACTCGCGGTTTTTTGTGTTCGATTTGTGCTGTCGAGTTATTGCGGCGACGCTTAATTAGAAAGCTGTCACTGAATGCATTATTCGAGATATTACGATTTAAAATTTACATATTGAAAAATGTAAACAAAAAATTTTTTGCGTCGATTACTAAGATTTTTTCATCGACGCATTTTTTGCTTCATTTTCAATTTGAATTTGACTTGACCGTTATTTTCAGTTCAATATATTTTGCTAAAATACAAAATTAAAATAAAAAAATTCATTAATTTCTTTCCAAAATAGAATTCCAATATTAGAGTCGATCATAGGCCAGTGCATGGCGGTCAATGGTGGTCCGGCATGATGTTGGTCGAAAATTTTCCATATGATATAAAATGCAAAGAAGACATGTTTGAAGTAAATTTTTGGTGAGTGCTAAACTGATCTGTTGCGGGACACTGAACTACTTGTTTTCTTTCATGACAATCCTAATACATTATATTAAAGAACATGAAAGACTTCCTCAATATGAATTTGAAAATCTGAATTGCTTCAAAGAACTCAACAGTTTTTAATATAAGTTTTGATTAATTTATTTTAAATGAAGCTTATGATTAGAAACGAATCTGTTAACAAACACTGATCTGTGGCGACAAAAATGCGCTTAAGTACTCCGATCCGTGGTCGTGTACTTTCTATATCTTTTGAATGAATTTTAAAACTTTGTTCCACAATGTCTTGGTTAAAAATTAAAATTTTTCTTCTTGATTTTTTACTAACCAGCCATCATCATATACATTCGATAAACAACATTAAAATTGTATTCTCGCGTTGGAAAATCTGAAACTCGATGAATAAACACAAAACAGTTATCTTTCGTAACAGGCAACGGTGACATTTCCTGTATTTCCATTTGATGTCGTATAGACTTTGAATCAGGATCTCGTCTACCAAATAGCACTGGTGATGATTGCTTTATTTCATAATACCTTTGAAGAAAACTCGCCGCTTTTTTCATGTCACCATCAGCAACACTTGTGAATTGAATGAGCTAAAAATCATTTCAGTCTATGAAAATTGTTTTGTTCTCATTTCACTTTCATTTAACTCACTTGCTTGTCGAAAATTAATCTGGGAACAGCAGGAATGTCTTTTGCAATTTCTCTTAATGCCAAAACATCTTCATGATGAAGTTTTTGTCGCTCTAAAATTTCATCATAATTAAATGCTTTTTCAACAAGAATTGAAAACTCTTTAGCCATAAGAAATTTTAATATGAACTTGACGCGCGGTTTTCTGAATAACAACTAAAGAGTTTTGCAAGCAGCATCAGTTGATGATTTCATATTGGTTTAATTGTTTTAATGTATTTGTCCACCACAAAAAGTCTCGTTTTTGGCTTGTCTTTTACGCAGTGAAAGGTTTCTCTTCATTTTTTTTTTCGAATGTGCATGAGAAAGTAAAAATTTTGATTTTTATTATACAATCTTGTTATGCTTTAATTTATAAAATTTCTTTTTCTTTTCTCTTTTGAATTTCAAGTTTTTGCAAAAAATATTTATTATGTAACATTTTTTGTTTGTATTTATTTTTAAATGAATAATTTTGCCGGCTACAAATACAAAAAAATTATTAAGTTGAATAAAAGGCTGGGACATTCATTTGGAAATTTTAAACATTTAATTTAATTTTTATTTTAAATTCTCTAGGTGTAGACACACGTTGCTCTTTTTTGCTTCCATTTGTTCATTTTATTCTTTTTTGTACATTTATACTAATTCATTCAGAATAAATTGTTCAAGTTCTGATGTGCAAACATAAAAAAGAGCAAAAACAGCATCTTTTGATATTTTTTATATTTTTTGATATCACGTTTTTCTCTTATACTACAAGTCTTAAAAATAATTTTAATAGCCTAAAAGAATGCGATAAGCACAAGGAATAAAAATCTAAAAGAACAGCATGACTTCGTGCTATTAATTTAAACTGTAGCCTTTTTTTTTATAAAAGTCTCTTCCAAAAAAATTTTTGTTTATCGAAAAGCAAAGGTATCTTGATGCGAAATATCAAAAGAGTTCTCAGGCCTTGAAAAAAAGCAATTTGTTGATCATTCTTGCTCTTTCTTTATGTGCCCACGCCTTGGAAATCTTTTCAAATTTTAAATTTTTGATTTAATTTTTTTAAAGCATCCCAACCTTGATTGAGAAGGTTTTGAATTATAATTTATTGTTTTTTGTCTACTTCTTTAAATTATTCAAATTTATTTATTTTTTCTTTTCTAAATTCAATGATGAGAAAGTTTTTTATTTTAAAATCAATCTTTAATCTTGAATCATTTAAGGTTGTGTTTTTAAAAGATTTAAAAATGTTTCTTTTATAGAAACTATGACAAATATCGTTAATGAAACTGTTTTAGGTTTTTGCAAGTCACCAAAATATTTGTGAATTAATAAACTTATTTACGACTAGTTTTATTCAAGCTGTGTGAACTTTTGATAATTAAAACAAATTAGTCTTTGAAAAATGAATGAAATGTATAAAAATTTTCAATTTTTTGGTTTTATCAACATGGGTTACTTGAAAAAATTTATGTTAGTTCTACTGAGACTGCAAAAGTTACTTATTAGACAAAATGTAATAAAATGCAGAGCCAGAAACTGTTTTGAAATTTAGTTGCGACTAACTAAAATT
>JACWBX010002338.1:9510-28845 GCA_014622435.1 Polypedilum pembai | reverse complement strand
TTTTATAAAAGTTTTCATATCACAATACAGCTTGCTTAAAGATGTTTTTAATGGCATTAAAAATTAATTTCTGCAATTTAAAAATTTTACTCAAATTTATGATTTTTATTTTGTTTAAATTTTGAAGGAAAATTTTTTTTGGTGTTTAGGCAGCTAAAAAAGGGATTTTTAAGATAATAATTAAAAAACTTTTTTTTATTCATAAACTACATTTTATGCCCTTTCCAACGATATAATATATACTATAAAATTTATGTAAAATTTTTGAATTTATGCCGTTTTTTTTTTGCATTTTATCCCATAGTGCAGAGAAGCTTACGACTGCTATCTACGACTTTCAAACAAGGATTTTATTCCTACCAATGAGACCGTTTGAGTGTCCACACTTCGCTGTAACACTACAGAACATCTCAACCAAACTATCGTGAAGGACCTTAGCTTTTAGAGTGTATTCCCTTTATTAGTAAAACCGTTTCATTTATTGAGAAAATTAAGCAAAAATGAAGTTTGAATCTCAAATCTTTTGACTAATGTAACATTAAAGATCATTTTATTAAAGCTAATATGTCTATTTCATCGAAATCAAAAATGTCTGATCTTAAATGATCTTTCGTGTTTTTTTTCGAGTGTCCTCGCTTGGGAAAGAATTGAATTGTGTGAAAAATTTCTACTTAAAAATGCACAAGCACACACAGTAAATTTCCTGCTCATTTCTCATCGTCGGCATTAAGCATAAAAGTGCTAAAATAAACATTCACAGTCATAAAAGAATTTTGTGCAGATTTTTCATTCATTTTTCGGCCCCGGAAAAAAGAAATATAATTTTTTGAGAGTGTGTAGAATTTCAGTGTATGTATTTTGACACCTTCGTTTATGACACCGCTCCGATTTCTTTCACAATTGCAGAAAAATGTACAATAAAAGAATTGTAAAGCTGTGAGATGAGTTTCAGGTAAATGTTTTTGCTTTTCGTGTGAGTTTTATTGCATTTCGTTATGTTTTTGTAACAGAGTGAAAAAAGAAAGAAAAACAAGCAAACAAGCTCATATTGCTGACATTATATATCGTGATGAAATGTACACAGCAGTCTCTATTTTTTTGCTAGATTTTTTTTTTTTGTAATGCGATGCATGTGCAGAAGACACTTTGAAGAAGAAAGCTATAAAAATTTGTTAAACAAAATTTTATTCAAGCAAGCAAGAAGCAGACAAAATTCTCCTTTTTGTAGAACGATAAATATTATGTTTTTCTTAACGATTAGTTCCTTTAGTTAATTGTTTCCTTTTTTCATTCACTCCTCTTTCCTTATTAGCGAAAAAATCCTTTTTAAATGATCCCTTACAAGTACGTCCTCTCCATTTATGCATATTAAAATTTATTAGTCGACACACATGTTGCATTCATGTTATTTTAGGAACAATCTCGAGAATATAGAAAAAATACATAAAAACATTTCTCTTAACTGCATCCTACGTCAAGCTAAAATATTTCTTAAATTCCTTTCACTTCCTTCATTTTGTCCTAATTTAAAATGCTTCTGTGTCACGTCTGAATCTGAATTTCTATCTTTCAATGTCTGTCGTCATCGTCCCAGAGATTTCTCTGCACAGCATCAAAAAAAAACTTAAAACTGCTGCTGCTACTGTTGTAACATGCAAAGGACACATACCAAGTTTCAAAAAACTATGTTTCATATCCACAGCATTTTCATTCGGTCGATTGCAATGAAACGAGATTTTAATGAAAAAACGACAAGGAGGGAGAGAAAAAAGAATGTTTCAAATGTCAGATTTATTTGGCGCTACATTTAATTAACGAGGATTGGATTAACTGACACCTATCATTCAATTCATGTTGAATAAAAAAAAGCAAGCAAGCGAGCGAGAGAAATAGAGGAGGAGAAAAATGAATCTGATCTGATTTGACGCGCAATTCGTTACACTTGAAATGTATGTGTGTATTGTAATTCACCCCTATATGCCGCTACTCATTCCATATATGTGTTTTTAATTCTCTTTTATTAAATAACAATGCAATGTGAGAATAATTTTACGTGTGAAATGAATTTATCGAGGCCCGAAAAATGCTCAAGCCATACAAAAACGTAACGATACATAATCATTAGAGTAAATATTAAGAAATAAGAGAATATCCAATTATAAACTAATCCTTTTCACCTTTGTTCATGTTATTATTCACATACAGCAAATAGAAATAATAATTTTTATCAACTTTGTTTACAATTTTAGAAGAAGTTTGTTTACTTAACAAAAATGCAGTGATAATAAAATAATTCAAATTTTATCGGTTACAAAATAATTCAAATTTTAACCGTAAAATAATGATAATAAAATTTTCTAAAATTTCTTATTAAAAAATACCTTAGCAGCTTATATGTGAGAAATGTATAATGTAAATTTATTTACTTAGAAGCAAGAAGAACAATATTTGAGAAAGCTGTCAGACACCTTGTGGTGATATAATCGCTTGCTTACGAGACGATCGTTTTATTGCAGGGCCATAAAAATAATCTTATATCTATTGCGAAACACACAACAAAAATCATCTTCAATAATCAATTATTCATCTTTCTCTTTCTCTTTCTCTATTGCTCGCTCCTTTATTGATTGAAGTCTCTCGCTGAGGATGAGTCTTTCTCGCACTTTTTTTGATTTATGGAAATTTTTCTTGCTTCATCGCCGAATGCTTGATGATTTGCATAAAGCACCGTGGTAGCAACATTTTATGAATATGAAGCCATTTACTCATCAATATCACGTATTCGACTTTTTTTTGCTGCTGCCTTTCCTCTTTTGAACGTAAAGGTATGAATATGGAATATGTGCGACATGCTAAGGCAATTAAGTTGAGTGTGCGGTTGTTGTTGCTGAGAGATATATGAGAATCATTAGTGAGTTTTGAATTTTAGAATAGTGACTGATAGTTTCACACCTTAAAGAGCTAAATTTTAAAATTTTCTATTTTTTAAATTTTGGCAAAAAGAAATCATCGTCAACTAAAAAAGTAAATGAAAATTCCTAGTCATGACAATGAAACATGAACATATATCGACATTTTTAAACGTTTATCCACTTTACTTTACTTCACTTGTGATGTTGGTCGAGCTCATCAATATTTATGACTTCCTCTTTCTCAAGTGTTCTTCTTTTCTCTTCTTCTTAGATTCCTTCATTTTCAAAATTATTATTCCATTAATGGAGACAATGTTTGTTGTTACCTTGTACAATTGTCGTAAAATGTTTGTAGTCGCGTTCTCTTTTATTAACTCTGAACCTCATCAATCATGTTCATTCTACTTTTTTTCTGATTCTGGTCTGTGTGAAAAAAAGGTGAGTAATTTTTAGTCACTTGCAAACGCAACAGACTGGGCCTGAATGTTAATTTGTGACTTCATTGAGCTGTCTTGAATGATATAGAAAAGAATGAGACAAGTTGATTATTTTGTGCGTTGAATTTTATCTTTTTTTTGCGCTCCCTAAGCAGAAAATTGTTTGTCTGTTGAGACATTTCGATGTCAAGAGCATACTACTCATGGATAAAATACTCTCTTTATTTTATTTTTATTACCTTTATCGCTCTTTATTTATATCAAACGAAATGAAATGCGCATATTGTCATTGACATCCATCTATCGTTAAATTGAGTCAGTGAAAGTCGCGCTTTGTGAACAAGCAACAATAAAAGACTGTTGTGGAAGTAAATGAGTGAAGAAGGCAGCAGATACTTTTAATAGAGAGCAATTTGATTTGCATAATTACATTGTTTTTTTTTCTCTCTCTTTCGTTTAAGTGCTTGTTTTTTTAAATATGATCGTTAGCTACCAAGTGGCTCTCTTTTAACTTCCAATCGTGTAATTTCAGCGCTATTTGCATAATTTGGACTTCAAATTGTTGTTTTTTCTTCTTTTCATATTTTTTCATTTGCTTCTTTTTTTCGCGGTTTTGCGATGCGATCACGAGGCATTGAAACTATAAATTAGGCAAAAAGCAAGGGAAAACAGCTCTAATAAAAATTTTAAAAAAGACGAAAGAAAACGAGGAAAGCAGGGGAAAATTACTTCGAAGAAAAATTTTAAAAAATTTCTGCATTTTCTGCACGAATTCTTTCATATCAATGTTCTAAAGAAGTTTTCAATCGATAAATAGTTATTATTTGCTTAATTAAACGCTATGAAGAAGTTTCATAAAATAAATTGGATTAATTAAAGAGATGTTTAAAATTCTTTTGCATCATTTAGTTTCGTGTCTTTTTGGACTTTTTCGCATTATCTGCCATTCTGCGGAATCTACAGAGTTCTTTTATTCCTGAAAAAAAAAAATTATAAATGACGAAAATGTAAGAAATGTCAAATAAACGCAAAAACCAAATGAAGCAAAAATAAATCTCTTTATTTCCCGAGTAACCAAAACCCTTTGTGCTTTACTTTTATATTTCTTTAACATGCCATGACAAATAAACGAAAACACATAACTATTTTTGGTAACTCGAATTTTATAACTTCTCATTTTATTATTTTAAAACATTGACTATAAACAGTACTGAAGCTTTTCAACTACTGCCAAAGCTTAGAATTGGGTATGAAAAAAAAATCTGCATCGAGAAATTTGATAAAAATGATGAAAGAACAATTAGCTCAAGTTGTTTTCCCCTTTTCGCAAAAATAAAAAAATTTTCATAATTAAATTTTTAAAATGGACAAACATAAAAGAGCTCCTAATAATAATAATTGAGTAGGAATAAAAATGCTTTTGCTTCCATTTAAATGATATCATCATCGTGTTTTAAGCAAATAAATGAAAGGAAAGTATCAAATATCTACTTACATTGTATATATGAAAAAATGAGATTGGAATATGTTATACATAAAAAGAAGCAGTAAAAGAGAGTGAGAGAGAAGAAAAACCATTCAATAGCTAATTTAGTGAGAAGGAGATGGAGAGAGAGAGAAAAAAAAACATTTATTTTGTATTCAAAGTGAATAAAGACCATAAAAAAGTGAGTCTATTCAAAAAAAAACTGAAGTTGATGCTGGACATGATGTTAACAAGTTCATTTATTTCGAAATCTACATGGATAGACAAAAATGAGTGTATGAAGTGAGGAATGTGATTACATTTTGTTGTTGGCAAATTTTTTGAATATTTCTGAACGCATTTGATGAGGAGAAAATTAAGAAATTATTTTTAAATTAATGATTTTTTAATTTATTATTCCATTAAAAAGCTGACAAACTGAACTCATAAAAAAAATCTCATAAATGCAGATAATAAAAATTGTCAAAGTTTCAACACATGTAGAGCATATAGCTGACTGTGAAGCAATCAAAAAGGCTTGATAGAGAAAAAATTGTTTTTCCCTAACGCAGTTAATAGTCAAAGTATATTCTCATCTCCCAAATTGGATGACTTCAAATTGGATTTTTGGTGAGTTAGGAATTTGAGAAGACAATCATAAAAAAATAACAATCCATACAAAATAATAAATACGTGTTTACGACTTAACAACGCATCAATAAAAAAATCTTTTTCACGCTAATTTTGAGAAATAATAATGAATAAGAGAGACATGTAAAATAAGAATTTCCTTTCTTGCTGTGGTGTAACGAACTGTGATTATGACACATTTAACGATTTATGACACTTCAATCAGTGCTCGTTAATACAGGAATAAATTATAAGCATTGAAATTCTTCATCATAATGGCTTGTGTGACCAATTCAGTCGATGTTGAGCGAGTTGTGAGATGAATGGTTTTGAAGGGCAACATGGACGCTATTTAGGATATAAATATTCACATCACGATTACTCATTGTGTGTCAGGGATTTTTTCTTTTCTTTCATTACAGTCGATGCCTTTTGTGTGACTTTATTTGATTCATTAAAAAGGTTTTTTTTTCATTCTCGCATACGAAAGTTTTGTATGCTAATTTAAGGAATGTATTGCGATTGTTTGTTAAGTTGGAACGCGGTTGGTAATATTGTGAGAGTAAGGACAGGCATTAATACTTACTTGAATGCATCCAAAAAAAAAATAAATCTATCAAATGTGTACAAATTGTTAAAAGAATGATTCACATCTCAAAAATAAAAATATTTTATTAATGATCTCACAATTTAAAGAAAATTCAATGTGACTCAAACAAACAATTTGTTTGTGAGAGAAAAAAGTTAATATTTGTTCCCATTGTAGCAATAGATGATCGCATCGTGATCTCTTTTAATACGCCTATGTAATTGCCTTCAAAATAGAAGAAAGAGTGTGTAATTTAGAAATAATGAAAACTTTCGTTTTTAATTTAACGGTTGAAATTTTAAATTTTCTTTAATAGCACAACATTTTTGAACTTGAAAGTGAGTTGTGTAAAATGTAAATAGTAAACATATTTGGCAATTAAAATACTTTCAATAAGCTGTATAGTGAAAATTAATCAATCATCGATTTCAATCAATAATTAGACTAGTTCGGAATTGAAATTGTGAGTTTATAAAGGATTTATAAATCATTATCGAAAAGCTGAAGATCCACCAACTTCTAATCATTTATAGCTTTTGCCTTTAAACGGTAATAATTATTGTTTTATCAACTCACAAATTTCGTTCAAAAATCTAATGATTTGATTCTAATCCTAATGAGCTTTAGTTTCGAGGTAAAACAGTAGAAGCAAAAAGAAAAATATTTTGGAAATACTAAAGTAATTCCTTTCAGCAACAAAAACTTGGGCAGAAGGAAAGGTTTAGATTTGCATTCTGCCGAGCTTTGAAATTTTCGCCTATAACTTTGTCGAAAAGTACCTGCCCGGCAAACAGGAAACGCGGAATAAATTCACGTTTGGACTAGACATGCCAAAGTGTCTCTTTTTCTGTTCATCTAAACAAATATTCTATTATTTCGTATATGTAACTTTGTGGCATTGATTCCCATTGTACTTTTTAAATGCTTCATTCAAAATTCCTTCCTTGAATCGCACTATCTAAATCTATTGCGATTGAAACTTGTTTCACCACCATCAAACGCAATAGAGAAGCATAGAAGAAAAAAAAGAAATAACAAACCGACATTCATAGGCACTGATTGACTATCTCCCGTACATCATCGAAACAAGTTTCTAAGAGTAAGTGAGAGAGGAGGAAAAAATTAAAATAGCTCTCAGCTCTATAGTTCATTTATCATCACTGCGTTTATTCACATTATTCTACTATAAGGCCAATAAAAAAAGGCTCTTATTGTGTTGAGCTAATATCGCCAGGAGAAAAGTCTATACGCTCTTTTTTGCTGTTGTTGTGCTGTTGATTGGACTGCTCGAGACACTTAAATGTATATACATACGCATGGGTCATCATGATGAAGCCGTTATTTAACCAAAGCATCAATCACGTCAATCACGGCGCAATAAAAAAAAGTCAGAAAGTTATTCTAGAAAAATTATTCTCACTTAGATTTACCTTACATTACTTTTTATTATTATTTATTTCTTGATATATATTTTTTTTTTCGGCATCTATCGGAACCTGTCTAAGCCACTTGAACTGACTTGCTCTTGTATACAATTTTTTTTTCCTTCATTTTTTTCGAAGAGTCATCTTTCGCATGTCAAAACTTTTTCACAGATTCTGCTGCTTCATTGTCATGAGAGAGTGAAATGGCTTAAAAGTGCCGTCAATCGTGCTGTCACGAAAAATTACCTCATAGAGTGAGATAGAGAGAGAGAGAGAAAAAGAACAGTGTACGTGAGAGAGTTTGATGCAGAAAGCAAAAATTGGAGTAATACAGAGAACTTCATGCGTAACCAGTCTTTGACATTTTCGTCGCGATATTTCTTTTCTATTGAGCTCATTTATGTAATACAAACCGCCAATTTTCAATTTCAATTTCAGCTAGTGAAACGTGTTTTGTAATACAATTTATAGATTGAGATTTCTGCATTACTAGCTTTGATATCAGATGACAGTTTTAGACAAGGTAGCAGCAGCAGTATATATCAAGATTAAGGTAATTTTGTGTCACGTCATTAGTGAATGTCAAAAATTGTGTCGTTCCATTCTCTAACAACTACTCATGTCATTTATCTGTAATTTCTTATTTCATTATATCTAATAGTAGTAACATACATAGTTATGCTTAGGCTTCAATCAATCAGATTGTCATCACCATCATTATCACCCGAGAGGCATCTTGTGCACTCTCTTTCTCTCTCTTTCAAACTACAAATAAAGTCTAAATGGAACTAATTTTATTTTCTACGTATGTTCTTTTAGTATATACAAGACATTTATGTCGGACATAGATGATGAATAGTTATACGATGAACAATTTTCGGTAGCTTAACTTTATGATATTTTCATATTGCTCGTCATACACGCATAGGCACATGCTTGCAATTGTCACACACGACAATTTCATACTATTGTGTATGTGATGAAAAGAAAAGTTTTATGAGACATTTATCAAAATTGCTCTCATTTTCTCCATGCAACCAGATAGATGTATAGTTCTGATTGTCGAATGCATGGTCGATATAATTTTGCCAATTGACAAAATCATAGAAATTTTACTACCAGCAGTAAAGCACGAATAAATTATCTAAAATTGCTGTATTGTTTGATTGAGTTTATTTCCTGTAAAATCAAGTTTGTGCCTTGCTCGAATGTGAACAGAAAGTTAATGAAGAAATTCTTATCAGTAGTCTTTAATTGAAAAAATTTTATTATTGAAACTTTAACCGCTAAAACTAATTATTTTTCTACATAAAAATCATTTCTTATAATATCCACCTGGTTCTTCATCTTGCGTCTTTTCTGTCTTGTATTTGATAAAATAAACTTCTGGTTTTGTTGGTACCGTTGTGACTGGCGTCGGCATGATAATTTCCGGAAGGTCATCAGGTTTCTTAACCAGCACATATACGATAGTTTTTTCTTCAGTATTCGGTTGATTTGGTGGAAGCGTTGGCATCACTGGTGGTGATTGCGTAGGAGCTTTGATAAAAATGATTCTGTAATGCTTCTGTATGGGTTTTGGTGGTGGCATTTTTATGGGATATTCATTGTTATATTCAGGCTCAGGCGGTGGAATATGAAAATAAACATGCTTGTGCACAATTGGATCGAGATTTTCTGCAGGTGGACCATATTCAGGACGAGGTGATGGCGATCCATATTCTGGTCTCGGTTGTGATGAAGGTGGTCCATATCTTTCATCTGGAACACCATAACTTGTTGCTGGCGGCGTTGGCAAAAAAGGCTTTGAATGAAATTGTGATGGTGGCTCGCAAATCACGCAGTGCAGCATTTTTATGAAAATCAAAATCTGTTAAAAATGTTTGAGTAATTTGTTTTATCAATATGTATAATTGACTGATGCCTTAAGTTACTAGTTATAAGCATTTGCAATGTTATATGTATTTAAAAGTTTCTTTTGAATGTTTTGATGCTTAACACATATATTTGAGTGTTTTAGTGCTCAGCACAAATTGTTTTTAGTGTTTTAGTACTCAGCACAAAATGTTTTAAAGTGTCAAAGCTCAAAACTAAATGTTTAAGTTTTCAATGCTAAACATTCGATTAAAGTTTTAAGTGTTTAAAATCTAAGTCTTAAATCTTTAGTGCTCAGCATTTTTTATTGAGCAATTTCATTGCTCATCATTTAATGTTTTTGTGTTTAATGCTCAACACTTAATAAATGACTTTAATAAATGTTTTGGCAAAAGATGCCAAACACGCTAATTTCTAAATATTTCACACTTACCTTCAATTGCAAATATTTTAGTAACATGCTATCACTTGCAATTGCAACTCACTGACTAAACCGCCAAATTCATTAGCATTTTCTTTTTATACTTCACTCAGCTATGTTAATTAGTAATTAGGAAATGAAAGAAAAAATTGTCACAGTCAACGATGCGCTTCTAAGCTTATCGAACGGAAGTTCGTACATGATGTTTTTTTTTCTTCTTACATTTTTAATTGAAAGCCAAGAAGTGTAATGTAAATGGAAATGTTTTCGTTATGTTGCGCGTTATACACAATTAAATGAATAATAGATTTATCAAAATTGAAACTTTTGTGAGTTGTTGAATAATTCATTTCTAACTCCTACTCGAAAATAGAGTTCAAGACACAAAAACACTCGACCAAAAACATAAATCAATGAAAACATGAAATTTCCATTTCGAAATTAACAAAAGGAAGTGTCGAGAAAGTTCAATTGATGAAATAATCGTTGGAATTTTGAAAATTCTTCTCACAATATCGATAAACAAATAATTCATTCCACAAATTCGAGATTCCACATTCAAGTGTAAAGAGAGAGAAGGATAGAAAATTGGACTTGTAATTGACAATAATGGATTCTCATTTAAATAATTCATAGCAATACTTTTAATTAGATCGTATTAGATTTGTTTGCCTTTTGCTTCAAATACAAATTGAGTGCCGTAAATGAGATGAGTACAATTTGAATAGATGAATGGCAACAATAATTTAAATAACTTTGAGTCGAAAGAGCATAATTACCGAAAATGAGAGAAAAATTTAATTTCTCATTGTTCTCACAAAGAGCTATATTTATTACGAGCAAGTATTTGAGCAATGTTGGACAAAAAAAAGAGGGGGCAAATAGAGAACATTAGGGTACTTAAGCAATAATTGTAATAACGTAAAGAAGGGAAGCAAAATATAAAGTACATTCCTGGAATTCTTAAAGCTTTCATTTTCAAACTATGCGCGCAAGTCATGAGAATGGAATCTCTTGTTCCCCGAAAATAGTGTATAATATTAAAAATTTTCCTTCTACTCTGTCCATTTATTCTCACTTGAACTATTTTGGCCTACGATCCACGTTCTAATGTATTATTTCTCTTCATAGATTGCCATTTATTGTTTTTTGAGAAAAATAAAAAGAAATTACAATTCTGTTATAATACAAAAGAGTAATTGACCATTTATTTCTTCTTCTTTTTTCCTTGTGCTGCTTCCTCCTCTCTTTTTTCCATTACATTTGTGCCGAACGATATATATGTGAAATACGAGCTCAACATTCATGAATTGCCATATAATTGGATAATAGGCCATAGACACATTTTTAAGAGATTATAAATCGAGTGGAAAAAAGGCATATATGAAGAGAGTAGAATAAGAAGTAATTCTTCGATAATGATTTTCTTGCGGTCAAATTTTTTCTCTCTTATTCTGCTATGCATGGTTACACAAAAGAGAAATTCTTTTCATCGCTTAAATCATGATATTTTGCACATATACATAAAGATGTACAGCACCATGATGATGATGGTGAAGTGGACAATGTTATGTATGCATGCATAATGTTCAAAAGTAACAGTTGCACGAACTTAACATTGAATGATAAAAAAATTTATTCTTTGTATGAGGCGAGAGAAGAGAGAATAAAAAATTTACATAAAGTCAAAGCTTGTACAATCTCACTCTTATGCTAGATGGTCGTTGTTGTCGTAATAATCGCATACACGTACGATAGCAGTGCGAAAATAATGAACAAAACAGAGCATACGAGAATTTTTTTATAAATTTAAAAAAAAGGCATCAAAACAGATCAACGACATCAAACAACAGCATCAACTAATTGGAAGAAGAAGCAACAACAGCAGCAGCAGCAAAAGGATCTTTTTCTCTCTCGTGGTGTCTTTCGCAGACAATGCATAAAGAAATAAAAAGAAGCGAAGCGATTGCGATTATGTGTGTATATATGCTAAACTGTGTATAGTAGCTAGCAACTGAATTATTTACGATAATGCATTATTTATGTCGGGTTTTTGTCGGTTCGCTTCTGTTAAATTCCATTGTTTAATGTTTCGTAATATTCTTATATTTCTCTCCTTTTTTTTTACTTCTTCTTGCATTGTTCTTCATCGTTCTGTATTATGAAATGGGCTTCGGTTATCAGAAATTTATGAAATAAGTAATAATGGGCCTCACTCACTCACTTTTCTTATTCTTTATTCTCTCCCTTTGTCCAGAAGAATGCATGTGCAGAAAATGAAGGTCTTTGTCTTTGCATGCTGATGCATGTGCACAAATACAATTTTAATGTCGCCATTTATAATGAGACACTGCAAAAGCAACCAAATGCGATTCCTCATATAATTTTTTTATGTTTCTTCTTTTATAGCTACCACTCACAACAACCGGTGAGTTGTTATTAAATATAGCTTTTCAGAGTTTACTTCTTCTTACGAGGTAAAATTCTTTACTTGTACTTTTAAAAGAAGAATTTTCAAATTATTTTTCGACTTAAAAATAACGGAAAATTTAAAAATTAAATTTAAAAAAATCCGTTAAAATGTAACAAAAGAAATCAAAACGATCACAATTCAAGAACAGCAGAATCTTGTTTTTTGAACAATCAGATAACAAAATAAATTCAAATTAAATTTAACAACGTTCACCCCTCAACAACTGCCATCTCATTCAGTAAACAACAAGTCAAAATAAACAAGAAGAAGGAGAAGTTTGTCCATCCATGCATGTGTGACATTTTTCGTTTTGTTTCTCACTTTTTTTTCTCGCTGCTTGTTGCAATCAACCTACAGAGTGTACATTGCTGTTGCACAATTTCTTTTTGTCTTCATTTTTTGATCAAAATCAGCAACATGGATCTCATGCTGACTGAGCATGGCTCTGTATAATTAAAATCAACACTATCACTATCTCAATTAATGTTCCTCTTACTTCACGAGCAACTGAGCGCTTTATATTGTGCATGACTTTTCGTGCAAATAAAATGCTACAGCAGATTCACACAAAAAAAGAAGAATTTGTTTTGCCGCTGTACTTATAAACCCATAATCCGCTCTCTTTTTTACTCTCGAATGCCATGCCGACAACTGAATGATGATGATGATACAACAACCAAAGGTCCAAGTTCATTTCAATTAAAAAAAGCGATGACAAGTCCTCTCTCTCTTCTTTTTTTTTTGCCTTTGTACCGGATTATCAGCAGACATTGCTTGTGATGTGAAGTGAAAAGTTTTTTTTTTAATTAATTTCGTTATCCACAATGTAAACTTTAAAATTTGCAATTCAAATTATTAAGAATCCTTTTTTACTTTCTGGAAAGCTTGAAAATATTTTTTCGAGGACCATCATGGCTCCATCCACTTAAATATGCTGTCGAAATCCCTTTAGAACAATGATTATGCAATTTCATCTTCATTCTCCCTCGCAGTCGGTCGTTGTTACTTTTTCACCTTTCTACATCGAGCTATGAATGGCCGTTTTGGGGAATCTTCTTATTCTTCTTTCTTTTTGCACAATCAAGTTATGAAAGTGAGAAGAAAAAATCAAAGAGTCAAAAGTAAGGATGTTTCAGCTTGGCCAGATGTTTCTATGCCAATGAAAAAGGATCTTAACAAAAAGTAAGAGGCATACGCACAAAACAATACAAGAAAAAAGTTGGCAACACAGCAGCAACTTAACACATTTCCTGCAGAGAGAAAAAAGAAATTTTTCAATCCATTTCTCATCGATTTAATGGATTTTTTTCATGTCCTGCACGACGATACAAACTCACACACATAAACACTTTCGCCCATTGTTTCGGGTCATCATGAGGCAGGAGCTAGAAAGAAGGGGTTAGTTATGGACTTTGTAATGTCCGACATTAGGATTAAAGTTGAGAATAGCAACAGCAGCAAAAGGGATAGAGCATGGGTCTGATAAAGTGGATTACAAGCAAAGCTATAGCAGAGTGTGAGGTAGAAATATGTGCGAAAATTGAAATTCAAAATAGACGAATATGAATATGTGCGTGTGTGAGAGAGGCTAGAAAATCCTACATCTGCATTATTATGACACGTACTTAACACAATTTCAAACTACCAATTCGTTACGGAAGATGGCATAATCCAATTTTTATACATAGCTCGATGATTTCGAGCATTATCAATGAAATTTTATTTTTATTTCTTTTTCTGCAAAAAAGAATGAGGAAGAGAAGAGAAGAGAAAAAAATCAATTCAAACTTCCTGAAAGTGTGTATAGCATGCATGTATCTCTTTTTCTCGAAATTGCGATATATATGGGTAGAGATATTCATAATAACACAAAAAAGCAATTTCACACATAACATTTTTCTCGAAAAATGTGTTATAAAAGCAAATTAAAATAATTTATTGAGACAATAATCAATTTAAAGCGGAAAGATGTGTGTGAGCAAGCGAGTAAAGGGATTTCATGCTTCTCTCTCATATTCAGCGACATACATCACCCTAGTCTATGCACACATACACACAAACACTGTGTGCGTGTTACAAAACAAATCCCATTACTTTTGGCGGAAAATTGATTGGCTCCAATTTATTACGCACAAAAATAGAATCAATAACGGATGAAAAATGTTTTGCAGATAACAATAAGCGAAAATCTCTCTTTTTACAGTGGTAAATAGCAGCAGCCATGTAGATTTTCATTTCCGACAAATAGGTTGGTGAAAAAAGACATAAATTGATTGTGAAATCATTATTGCTTTTTTGAAAATTCAACAATTCATAGTTTAACTCTCAAACTCATAACAAATACATTTTGTAACGAATTAATTTGAATTTGTTTTTAAAGTTCAATATTAAGTTCAATTTGAAGCAAGGGGTTAGATCTTTTGATACTTCAAATAAAAATCGATCATAGTTATCATTGAAATATCTAGAAAAATCAAAAATTTGTATGGGAAACATCAAAAAATCAAATTTGATTTTTTGATTTTTTGATACTTTTTTGATGAAGTTCGCACCCTTTGATTTGAAGATCAAAAATTTTATTTCTTTGTTTATAAAGTTATCGAAAATCATTAAGTAATTTTGTTTGTTCGGAATAAAAGATTGAAAGTTTCTAAAATCAACAATCAATATAAGTAAAATCAGAATAATATTATTGATAATGTTGGTTGTTGTCAGTAAACAATAACTTGATCAGATAAGAATTTAAGTTGACAATCTGATAAGCTTTGGATATTTGTCGATAGCTTAATAATAAAATCACCTGACCAGCAGTTAGAAGGAGCGTGATCGATTTCCACATGGACTAGGTGTAATAACTCTGAAATATTATTTATATTTCCATTGAATAACACGCGTTTAAAGTTTGACTTTTAAAACAAGGTTGAGACTTTTATTATCAAGAGCTTACAACTATATACATAATTCAAATAACTAATGTTCGTTACAATATTCTGTGTTACTACATTAAGGACATGCTTTATCAGATAGGTAAAAATTGCAATCGTTTCTCACTTACTTAGAACTAGCAAGATGAATGAAGGCTAAAATGAAGGTGATAAAGATAATTAATATTTTTAAAATTCATTCACTGTTGCTGGATTTCACAAAATTTACTTTATTGTGTTTTGTTTAATGAAAAACTTATGTGAATAGAATGATAAAATTAAAGTTAATCATATCAATTGATCTAAGCAAGAGGCGTCAAATTATAATCGCCTGATTCTGTCTATTATTATTCTCTCCAGTAATTGTCATACTAACAGAGAGATATTAACGCTAGAGACATATAAAACTCATCGATTATAGGATTTGCAAAGCACCATAAATCAGTGTAGATAAAAACACTTGAAAAAAGGAAATCTATGGAGCAAGGGCCAGCTAGAAAAATTTAATTTAATTTCCAATCACTCGCTATACATTGAAGGAAGAATCATGCAAAAGACTCGAAAAAAATTTTTTTTGTGCACAGTCTCTGCTTCATATCGATTTAATGTCATGAAATGTAAGCGTTTTCTCTCGCTTGTGCACCCAACCCCACTGACTAAAGCTATCCCGCCCTTAACATTCTCTCTACTTATTGCTGAATTAGAACCAATGCCATTTCTCAATTCTTCTGTTACTGCCGCTATGAAGGATTTTCCTTTTCTCCTTCCTTCTTTTATTTGATAATTGGAGCGATATTGTGTTATATGTGAGCGTCTCTATACTTAGAATTTCCATTTTCATTTGCGCCCCATTGAAACATAATGAATTTTCTCTCATTCCATAAAGATTACAAAGAAAGCAAACTCACATTGCTTGAGTGCAATTGAAATGTAATTTTGTAATGTAGGAATTTTTACTTTTAATTACATCACACTCGATGCATTGTTTTACACACATGCACGGTAGCATTAGTTTTATGTTAGTAAAATAGAAGAAATAATTTCTCACATGTTCTATTTCACACATGCAGCTCTTTTAACTCAATTTAGTAGTTTTTCGCAAAAAGTGGTATGCACACATATTTCTATTAAAAGTACAAGTCTTTAATTTGCCCCCAGTGCTTTTGAAGTTCTATTCTGCTTTTAACATGTGAGGATTTTTCATAATTTATGTCATAGTACGAATAAGAAGTGAAAGAGTGAGGCCAGTTTGTCATTGAGTGTTGAGCTGTTGATGAAATGTTTGTTGAATTTATTATTTGCCTTTCCCATTTTGGAGTGTTTTTGAATTTATATTTTTGAGTTGGCTGAGTGATGTTTGAATTTGTGAAAGAAAGCAAGGAAGAGGTTTTTTTTGAATGCACTTTAACAAGTATTTTATGAGAGGGAGAAAGAGACAGTTTTGTTGAAGTTTTTATTTGCTAACTTTTCAAATTTTTGTGTTTAAGCAAATTAAATAATGAAGGTCGTTGAAAATAAAAGTTTTATTCAATTTCAAGTAAATTGACTTAATTTGTGACATTATTTTTCATATAAACCAAAATTCAACTAATTTTCAAGCAATTCACGAGCAACCTAATAATTATAGAACACAACTTTGTCATCACTGGGAAGTGAAAACGAAAAACTTCTTCAATATACAAAACTATGTACGAATTCCTGCATATATACTTTTTTGAGTAGTAGTAGCAAAGTAATTACACAAAAAACTTTCTTATCAGCGTGTAGCATGCACATTAGCTTCATTTAAGAGCGAACATACAAAATTTGAAAAGTTTATTTATTCTAGTTTGCCTTCACTTTGTACCAGAACACATGAATGAATATATGCCAGCATGCAAATGTTATTTCTTGATAAACAAAAGATTCAGGCAAATAAACTAATTTCGATTTCGTACAAATAACATTTTCTTAATCTTCCTGAAGCATTCGTAGAAATTGCCATATATTTAGCTCTGATTTAAGAAGAACAGAAACATGCGAGCAAGAGAGAAAAAGATTCCGAAACATATATTTATTTATTATTGTTGTTGTACGATTTGTATGCGTAAGAATATAAGAAATATACGGATGAAAATTGTTTTTTGTGGCAAAAGTTGAGCCCTTTTCAGCTTACAAATGTTGCAAATCCCCAAATTTTATTTCGTAACACATGCAGAATATATGTGAGTATTTTGACACCTCATTTTGATTCCATTCTCTTTTCTCGCATTTTTCAATTCATTTGGAGCAATTGTGTAGTGAAAGAAGAAAAGAAGGCAAGATGCTGTAATGCCTTAACAACAAAAAAAGGGAAAGAAAGAAAAGAAAATTGAAAGTTACGCATGAGGGAATTGCAGGTAGACGGATTTATGACATTTGTAAGCCTCGATAAATAAAAATATCAAATTTCGCAAATACAAACCATAAATTCAAAGGAAAAATGCCATTTGATCTTCTTCTCATTCAATCTTGATTTGATCCTGATGCAATTGCTTAATGCTGCTCATAAAAAATAAATTTGTAAGAAATTCAAGGCTTACTTATGGCGAGAGAGAGAAAGAAAAAGGAAATTGACCATTATAAAAAAAAATTCTAATTCAATAGAAATTTCATATATGTTTACCAAACAACTATTCAAACAACTGTCAACGCTCGAAAAGACTTTATGATGCATGAAATGTCTCGTGTGCATCTCTCAAATGTTGTTTATTTCTCACAGATTTTTTTTTCTGTATGCTCTGCTTCCCTTTTTTTCTCTTTTTTAATAGTTCTGTAATGTTTTCTTTTATTTCATTTAATAGGCAAAAAAACACAACAAACGATAAAGCAACATCCTTTTTATAGTTTTTTTTCCTTTCACTCTCTCGTCATTCCACATGTTACATGTGTGGTTTTAAAAAATGAATATTTTTGTGTTCTTATGATTTCTATTATGTATTTAAAAAAAAAATTTTTATTCCTCATGCAATGTGTGATGAAATTCTCACTTTGTCTTTTTTCTCATTCTCTTGCTGTCAGCTGTCGTCTTAAAGGCTCAGTTTAATAGTGATTGTCGTATTTTATATAAGAGAAAATTTCACCCTTTCCTTGTCAATCAACAATAATAAAAAAATGAAATGAAAACCACTGGAACGTATCGGAAAATGTTTTTTATTGAAGTTGTAATAAATATTTTATTATTTAACGGTTATTTTGAAATAATTTTCTTATCTTATCATCAAAAGCAAGGGGAAAATAGTTTGACGAAAAAAAAAAAAATAGCAAAAGTAAAAAGATATTCAGATTTTCTCTACAATTTCAATGTTTTGGCTCTTATTATGTATTCAGAAGAATTCTTTAACGATATATTAAAGTAATCTCAGTAGTATAAGAATTAAAAAACTTATTTATATTCATTTCTGTGAAATTTGTTTGTAAAAACTTTGTTTACAAAAATTGACGAAAATGAACCAAAGAAAAAAGATTTTCAGAATTTTACTACAATTACAGCATTTTGGCTATAAATATGAATTTCAGAACTATTCTTTAGTGATATATTAAAGTAATCTTGGTAGTATAAAGCTGAAAAACTTGTTAAAAAATTCAATTTTGTGAAATTTTCTTTATGAAAACTTTCTATACAAAAACTGACGAAAAATATTAACGAAAGAAAAAAGATATTCAGATTTTCCCTATGATTTCAGTATTTTTGCATTGAAAACAATTCTTTAACGACACATTAAAGTTTTCTTAATAGTAAAATACAGAGTCCGAAATTGTTTGCGATTAACTAAAGTTGCAAATAAATTTTATTCGATTAAATATTTCAACCAAAAATTAACTTAAATTAATTTAGTTGAAAATTTCAAGTAAAAATCGATTAACGCAAATAACTTCAACTAAATTTTAGTTGACCAACCAAAATTTAGTTGACTAAAATTTTCAACCAAAAATCAACCAAAATTTAGTTGACTAAAAATAAAATATTAGTCAACTAAATTTTAGTTGATTTTTGGTTGAAATATTTAATCGAATAAAATTTGGTTAAATTGAGTTATTTGCAACTAAAATGTTAAACAATTTCGGACTCTGGTAAAATAATTGATAAACTGGATTGTTGAATATCAATAATTACTGTCATTTAGTATTTGAGTTATATTACGTTAAGTTGCGCTTTTCAGTCGT
>JACWBX010002337.1:19517-42994 GCA_014622435.1 Polypedilum pembai | reverse complement strand
CGAAGCAGCCAGCCGAACAGCCGAACAGCCAGCCAGCCAAAGTGAACTTATAAGCTGCATTTTCTATACAAAAATGCGCTAAAAATAGTTGCCAATGACAAATTTTGATTGAGTTTGTGAAAAATTATAGGGTTCGGCATTATGCAGATAAAAAGAAGAATTATGCGCATAATTTTCTTTTTCTTATTCATTTTTATATAGAAAAATCAAGAAGAAGAAGAAAATTATGCCCATAATTCTTCTTCTTATCCGCATAATGCCGAACCCTAAAAAATTGATTTTTTAAAGAGTTCGACAATTTTTTTTGTCGAACTATGTATTTATAGTTAAAGTTTTAACAAATCATTTAAAAAATTCATTTTCAACAAATTTACCTTTCTTCCGATTTCTCTCTTAATTAAATTGATGTTATTTGCATATGACAAAAGTTCCTTTTCTCTAAAATCCCTGATAAAACTTTTAATGAACAACAAAGTTTGTAATAGAAGAAGAAGAAGCAAATATTACGTGACTCAATATCATTTTATAGTATACATGTTGTGTTTTTAAATACAAATATGAAGAGAATTTAATTTAATTTGAAATTTCATTTTGATATTGAGTGTAATCGAAAAAATAAAATTGCAAAATATTCAAATGCAATCAATTTATTTTCAATTTTTTCTTTATAAACCTCAACTCATGATTATTATTAAAAAAAAAAACTTTTTGCTTTCCTCAAAAACCCAATCAAGAAGTTTCACTCAATTAAAGAAACTTTCTCAGCTAAATATAAATTCTTCATCAACTATTCGTGCAATTAACCATTTATAAGAGCCTAAAAAGAAAACTTTTTTAATGAAAATTAGTTTTGGCTTTTAATTTCCACCGCTGCCGTCTTTCATTCAACACTCAAGAGAGTGTTTTAAACTGTCACACTTCATTAACTTCAAATTGAAATAGAGTGCTTAAAAATCATTGATTGGAAAGAGATTTTGAAGTTTTTCGAAAAATCTAAAAGATGTCAATTATGTAAAGTTTCAGTTACTTAATTGTGAGTGACTAAGGTAGAAAAAGAAAAAAGGAAATTAAAATTTAATGTGGATTTTAGTTTAAAGAATTTTGAATGAAGGCAAGTGACATATAAGACATATTTTATTGATTGCTAATTTATAAGTTTTATGTGATTTTTAGCTTTTAAAGATAAATTTAAAGCTTTAAAAGTTTCATACGAAGTTTTCTTTTTCTTCCATTTAACTTGAGTCAAATTAGCTCACAACATAAAGAAAAACATTTTCGTTCATTTAATAATTCTCTCACAAGCTGAATAATCAACAAATTTCCTTCCTTTTCATGCAAATGTTAACTTTCATTAAATTCCATTTCCTTAAACTAAAAATAGTAAAATTTGAGCTTAAATGAAAAGAAAAAGAAGACTTTTAATGATCGAAAGCAAAAAAAAAAGTCATAAAAAATCCCAACATAAGAAAAACATTGTCCACAAACACCTGCTAACTTTTTCACTAATATACGCTCAATAAAACATTTGACTGACTTCTTTTCTCTTTCTTTTTAATATAGGAAATTACTCGTGCAGTCCCTCAAATTCACTTCCACTTCAAATCACACTAAACGTCATCAATGGTATGCATCATAAATTTTTCCCTTCAAACATAATTTTTGGTCGCAAAAACTGGCAATAAATTAATGGCAAAAATTTATTATTCATTTTCTTCTCTTTTACAGATGAGTCTTCTGTATCAGCAGTGACATCGTCAGCCACAAGATTTTTATGTTCAAGTTATTACTCATTAGGACTTTTATTGTCATCATTTTTTGTTTTAATAGTTAATGTAATTTTAATGGCTCCACACAAATAAATTAACGCGCGGGACAAGCCGCAAGAAGAGAAATTTTTCCTCTTTTCTTTTTTATTTTCTGGATGGAAAGAGTTTCTCATTTTTAAACTTCCTTAATTTTCTAATTTACGCTCCAGTGCTCTGTTATCTTTAATGCCTTTTTAGTCTCTTCTTTAGAAGCAGAAAGAGTATAAAATGATGAGTTAAATTGCACTGAAATGAAGTTTTTATTTCTTCTTATTCTTTAAGACAGTGATGGTCAACATTTTTTGTTCCGCTACAGCTCAACATAAAATTTTGTCTTCTGGCAGAGCAGAAATTTTGTTTCTTAAAAAGTTGAAATTATCTACTTGATTTTTGAGTTTGAAGAATTACAACAGTTGTCATATAATTTTCAAAAAATTTTCGTGACTTCGCCCAAAAATTTCTTTTCAAATATCGTCAACAAAATTAAAAATCCCCCTTGACTTTTCCTATCTTCTTTTATCCTTACATTTTTCTATCTTAAAAATTCACTACAGCAGCAAAATTTAATTACCGGAACAGAAATCAAATTAAGAAATGAAAGCAGATAAGTCGACATAACGCCACCACTTGTTTCTCTTTTTTAAAACAGGAGAAAATGAAGTTCATAAGGGCGAAGGAGCGTGAATAATTTTCTTATAATTTCATCTCACCTTTCTACATAAGCCTCTTTCTTACTCTGTCTTTGTTCAGTCATGTATGAGATGAGGATAAAAAGCAAAAAAAGGAAAAATGAAACATAATAATAATTATAAAATAATGATGAATATAAATGAATAATAAAAGAATTGAAATTTATCGAAAATGTTGAGTGGAATTAAAGCTTCTTCTCTTTATTGCTCATATTTTCCGATGAAATTCAACTCCTTGAATGAAAATTAATATTTATGAGTTGTCATGGGCGATTTGAGAAATGAACAAAACTGAAGAAGAAGAAAAATATTTAGAGAGAGAAGAAATTTGAGAAAATTTTTTGTTTATAAGTCAATAAAAAAAATTGACAAATATTTTGAAGAAATTTTAATTGTATTGATAAATAAATTGATAGAAATGCAACGAATAAATTGGTTTTAAATTACTTACTTTTTATTTTTGTTAAATTTAATGTAAATTTGTATATAAAGAGCAAAATTTAAATTTTTAATTACGAAAGTTTCAAAGCTAAAATTTTCATTTCATAAAAATGAAAATTATGAACATTGGTAGCTGAAATATGAATTTATCAATATCAGTATGATGAAACAACAAGATGATTTTATTTAAGAGTTCTTACGAAGGTTTTTAAGAGTTCAATGAAGAGTTTGCAATCTTTTTATAATAACCATCCTTCTAGTCTGATAGCTGAGAGCGGAAAGAACTGGTTCTTGCTAATCTACTAGTTAATCGCGCTTGAACTCGCCTTTTATAGTCAATCCGAGATAATCGAATTAATAATCTAATTCACACTATTGTAGCAGCTGCAAATAACTCGCTCTCTAAACGACAAAAGATTTCACAGTAAAGTTTCATTACGCCGTCCATATATGAATTTTCTTAGACGGCGAATTTTATATACAAAATTCTTGCTAAAAGCAGCCGTTGGCGGATTTTAACTTGAATATTTTCTTTAAAGGGTGAGAATTTTCATTGAAAAATTAATTTATTAAATGAGAAAATTGAAATAAACTTGATTTGATTTTAAAAAGGTACTTCTGAAAAAAGAATAAAAAAAGCTGCACTAAAAATCGCAAAAAAGTTGTAAAAAGTCGAAGTTCTTTATCCTTGATTTTATTTTATTTTCTTAAAATTCATCAAGTTCTACAAATTGATTGAAAATTCAATACGCACACATTTTAGTTAATTTTTTAAATTTCTCCTAATTTAGATTAAAAACTAAAAGATTTTAATTTGATTAAAACAAAATTTTTGATTATTTAAACAAAAAACTTTGCAATTTAATCTCAAAACTTATTTCAATTGATTTTTCATTCAAAAACTTTCATTTCAACTTGAATGAAAAACTATCAAAAACAAAACTTTGTTTTTATCAGAAATTTATTTTTATTTCCAATCCACACAAAAAATTTTCTCAAATTTTTTCTCTCAAAGAATCTCAAATTGTTCATAGAAAGAAAAAAAATTATGATGAGAGTTTAAAAGCATGAAAATAAAATAATAATAAAAATTTAGCATAAAAATAAATATTTACCATATTAATGAAATTGAATTGCATTATAAAAAAGTCATGAAACTAACAAAACTAAGAAAAAGCGAAGAAAATGAATTTTAATTTTAAAAACTCCTTGGTGAACAACGTAAATAAAGAAGAAGTGTCTCAAAAGACGAATTTTTGTAATTAGTTCCAAAATGATAAATATAAAATAAAGAAAAATATTTAAATGCAATGTAATTTTGTTAAATTATTGTGTAAAAAAACATACCACATACGAGAAATGAATATTGTAAGCTCCCTTGTTTTTTGTATAATGATAAACTTTTTCCTTCATCTCATTCTCACTCTTGAGAATGAGAAAAAAAAATTATCTTGTTTTTCTTTTTGTTAAGAAGGAAAAAATATAAGAAAAAAAATATTTTTTTGTAAATAAAAATTATGATGAGAAAATTTAAAAAGCATAAAATTTTTTTCATATGAGCATAAAATTACAAAATTTTTACAGAAAGTGATGATTAAGTAAGTATCTGCTAACTCATCGTTTTAATTTACAAAAAAAAGTTTTGAATCAAATTTGTGAACGAATAAAAAAAAAGAAGTTAGCTTAAATTTTGATAAAAACTTTTTTGTCTTGCTCATATTTTATTTAAAATTGAGTGAAATGACAGCGATAAAATATTTTGAGAAGCTTTAATGAATTTTGACATTTCAGTTCTGCAATATATGTTATTACATTTCATAGTTCAAAGTTGTAAAAGTAGAATCTACTTTGTAGCTTTTGGCTACTTTTTACAGTAGAGGTTGGCTTTTTTGGCTACTGGCTACTCATTTTTAAATGAAAAAAAGTAGCTAGTAGTCAAAAAAGTAGATTTGAACTACAAGTAGTGTGGGGCGTAAAATTATGATTAGACAGTATCACATACTAGCTATTTTTGTTATTTTTATTATTTTCTTTTTTCAAATAAAAAGTTTTTAATTATTTCAAACTTATTATCTACTTTTAAGTGTGGTTTTTAAATTTTATATTAAAATATAATATTTCTTCTTTTTCTTGTTGAAATCACAAATCTACATAGACAATAAATATTTTTTTTCTTTAATTTATTTTTAACACAGTTTCAATTGAAATGAAATAAAAATAAATATTCATGAATGATATGAAACATCCGCATGCTGTTATTTTCAGAAAACAAATCTATCATCAATTGAAAAACGATCAATAACTGTCAAAAACGCAATAAATTTCCATTAAATATTTGCTACAGAATCACTTCATTGAAGTAGCAGGTAAGCAGCTTTGCATGAGTAAAAGAGAGAGAAAGGGAGAAAGGAAATATCAATTTTCTTCTTTCTACATCAACAACTTCTTTCTCTTCACTTCTCATAACTTTCCCACCCATAGCACAATAAAGGCCTTAATAAATATTATGCATGTGCCACTGATGTGTATTCAAGGTAAGTTTTCCTCCCTTTTCGAAGAAGAAAAAAAAATCATTACAATTCAGCAAATTGATTGAAGCACAACAAACACATATACACAAGATTAATTTATCATCAAGTGGAAAAAGAAAGTCTCAGTAGTCCTCGGCAATTTATTTTTGTTTTGCTCATGTTCACTTATGTGTAATTCAAACTATTACTTTAGATCGAGAAAACTTTTTTGAGTGTTTTTATTTAAGCTATCTATAAAAAAATTGACCTAAAAAATTAAACCATTTATACTGATAATTACATACATACGTAGACAAAATTGTATACCAACATGTAGTATGTTTAACATTTAAAGCCTTAAACAAATTAAAAGACGTCTAAAAATACAAAATTTCAAACCTTTATTACTGAAAATTATTACATACCCAGGACATGTTACATATGAAATCAAAGTTAAGTACAAATTATTTATGAAGAAACTTTTTTGGAGTCTTTTTTATTAATTCTAAATTGCAAATTAAAAACTTTTCCAACGTTTTTAGTTTAAAACGTTAATTGCAAGTACAAGGATTTGATTTTAATTTAGCAACTTCATCTTCAAGCCATTTTACTCTCTCTTCAAACGGATTCATTACAGTTTCAAATTTATTTTGCCAATCATTTACTTTACTTTTAAGATCACAAGTCAGATCATCATTGCTTCGGCGATCGCAACTTAATGATCCATCATTTGGATTTTCATTAGAGCATAAATCTTCATCTTCATATGGACAATTTGTTCGTAACTCTTGCATTAAAGCTCGCACGTTAGACGCTGTAGTTGCAAATCGATTAATACAGGTATTATTTCTAAAGTCAATATATCTCATATTAGTAACATTCAATAGTGCAAAAAATTTAAAACCAACTTCTTCAATTTCATTATTTGGAAATACAACATAATTAACATTCCTTGTGTTTTGGAAAAGATTACTTGAAATTACTTTAAGATTTGAAAATTCAATGCTAACATATAGCAATAAATGACCAAATTCCCTCAGTTCATCACCATTTAATGTTTTCAAATCAGCGTTAAAAACTCTCACAGCTTTGATGTTTGGAAACACTTTAGCAAAACCAGTTGGAACAAAAGTCAAAGTATCATTTCCATAGATAGCTACTGATGTTACACTAAAATCATTTGCTGAACCTGTATGAAATGCAAACACGTTTGTCACGACTTTTCCTTGAGATGTTGGAACATTAGTGATGAAGCACTCATATACATTGCCAATAGAAAGAGATACAGTTCGTAATCCACACTCAACCGTAAATGAATTAGAATAATTAAATGTAACGAAAATGACAAAAATTGCAAGCCAAATTGAACTTCTCATTGTTGTTAACTGACTGAAAAACTTCACTAATATATTGTGCGAAATTTTACTGCTTTTATATTAAAAAATAATCAACAATATTTGATAAAAACAAACACATTTCTTGAAGTAAAAGTTTCTTATCAGAAATAGATTACTGAAAAAATAGGTCATGTATTAATAAATTATATTTACTTAGAATTTCTTAATGATATGAAGCAAAGACAATAAGTAAAAGATTATTTTTGTTTGCAACATTTTTTCGTAATTTGATTAAAATCGCAACTAAAAATATATTTTTATTTCACATAGTCTACAACTTAGTTAACGATTTGATTGGTACACAAAAAAATCTTAAATATGAATCAAGCACTACTAAAATACACAAGTTTTTCGTTGAAAATTTAATAATAACAATTTTTAATTTATTTATTTTTAATTAAAATAAAATCTTTGCTATTTTTGATTGAATCAGATATAAAAAGGAAGAAGGGAACGAAAAGAAACTACACTGAGAAAAATTTTTTTTTAGCTGGCATAAAGTTTGTGCTAATAAAGCATAGTTATGAGCCCTGAAAAGCAAACTCTATTAGACTCATAAAGCTTTTTATAAATGGTAAAAAAGTTTTCTAAGCGTCATAAAAAATTTTATGAGTCTAATAAAATTTGCTTTTTAGGACTCATAATTATACTTTATTGGCACAAACTTTATGCAACTTAAAAAACTTTTTTCTCTATGTAAATTATTTAAAATTATCAACAATAAGAATGTTTGAGACAATTCATTTTAATTTTTTTCCAAAATTTTTATTTTTACGCGATTGCAGCACAAAATTTCAATTTTATAAGTTATGCTAAAGTAACGGAACTTTTCTTTTTACTTCTATTTTTTCAACTTTAAATAAGTTTTAAAAAAGCTTTAATTAAACTTTTAGTGCGTTTCGAAAAATTAAAACTTTAAAATATTTTCGAATTTTTGTTAACAAGTTTGTTAAACTTCAAACCAAAGCAACAACGTTTGGCAATCAACCTTGATTTTATCTAACCTGCTTGATTTATTAAGCAATTATAAGACTAAACTTGACTTGATTTTACTCTTGAATGAGCAAAAGCAATCTTAACATAAACTATTATGTTCCATTTGAATAGCACAAGTTCTCGCTCACTGCAGAAGCTAAGAAAAGAGCAAAACTTTAAGCTTCACATATAAATAAAACTTTTTTGGCCCCAAATGTATATGAATCAAAAGCCGCAGCAAAACAACAACAAAAAAATTCTCTCCCTTCATTGTGCTCGCATTGCAGCATTTTATTTGTATATATGCAATGGAGAATAATTGTAGAAGACGGGAGAGTGAGAAAGTCATATTTGGGCTGACTGGCTGGCAGGCAAAAGCACATAAAAGTGTTAAATCGAAAACATGCAGCTCAATGTTGTGGCAATGGTGGTGGTTGTTAAAAAAGGAAGACTGAAAAAAATTTACTTTTAAAAATAAGTTTAAAAGGCAGAAGGCTTCACAAATAATACAACTTGATGCTAGCGAGGCAAAACAAGTCGATCGTGCACGAAAAACTTTAGAAATTGCAAAGTAAGAAAAAGAAAAAAATTATAAATATAAATTTTAACGTCATAATGAATGTGCATAAATAAATAACCGCTAACAATATGCAAATTTTAATTTGCGCCGAGTGTTTTTGCTATTTTGCCGCGTACACACATTGTTTTATATGTTTGCTACTGCTGCTGTTAGCTGCCTGCAATTCATAGCATAGAAAGGAGAAAAAACATTTCTATACATTTTGTGAAATGGTGAAAAAGTACCAACGTATGCAAATGATTAGTGTGGATTTTCTTTTTTTCTTTTTCTCTCTCACCCAACATATCTATGTGTGGAAATTTTTTTGTTGTTTTATCCTAGGTTTAAGAGTGTTAAGTGAAACTGCATGAATTAGCGCCTCTTTGGAAAGAAAAATTTGGATTTAAGGTAGAAGAAATTTTGAATGTTAAAATATGCCAAGTATTAAATTTTGATTAAAATTTTTAATCAAGGAAAATTACAATTTTTTAAAATTTAAAATATTAAAATTTAACGGATTTCTAGAATTTGAATTTTTTATATAAATTTTGAAATTATAACTGAATAACCTAAATAAAACACTTAAATTGAAATTTATTTTGAATCTCAAATTTTTTAGTAAAATTGTTTAAATAAGCAAAAGTAAATCAATTTAAATGAAATGACAGAGAAACAAAAAAAATCTTTTAAAATTGGATTTAAACTTCAAAGTTAATTAAACTTGACAGTTAAAATAAAAACATTGAAATAAACTTCATTTATTGATTTCACAATTTGTTCACAAGTCTTAAAATGAAATTGAATTTTCCATCACAAACAAATTAAATTTCCCATAGCAAAAGAAGAACGAATTGCATGGCTTTATTTTCACAGTAAACAAAGCAATTTTGCGCCTTTAATAAATTTCCTACCCGTAAAATTGCTACCTGTTTTTCGACTAATTCTCTTTATAATTTGATATTAAAATAACTCTCACTTCTTTGTGTGTCTAGCTTGCGCTTATGACAAAGAAAAGACGTGAAAATAAGCGAAAAAAACATCATTACCTGCCTGCGACTTCTCTTTTAAATAGTTGGATTTTTTTTGTATAAATTACACTTTAAGCAATAAACAGACAACAAGCATTGGCAACGACAAGCAAGAAAATAATTTCATTCATTCTGTCATGATAGCGTTCAGCAAGTTTCGTTCTAATTAAAAGATCTATATTCATACCGTGTATAATATAATCTTTAACGACCAATTTCCTCGATTCCAATAAATTTTTCCTCTCCTTTTTCTTTTTACTCTGCTCTTTCGCCTGCATGCTTGTTTGGTTGCTTCTTCTTTTAGGCTTTCACATCTCTTTCTTGCTTTCTACATAAAAACACACATACACACAAATTGGTGTTTTTATTTTAAGGATGAGAAACTTTAGTTAATGTTAAACTTTTACTTAAAATGAAATTTTATTAAAAATGATAAAAGAAGTTAATTTTGAAGAAATCTATAAATTTGAATTTTAAAAAACCGTTATTTTTAAAATTTTTATTGCAAAATAAATATCATTTTTGAAATTTAAAAAATTTAAATCTAAATAAGTCGTTATTATTTAAAAATTCAAATGTTTTTAAACTTCATTTTTAAATTAAACTTTTTCCATTTGAAATCAAATTTGATTTTTTGATACTTTTTTTTGATTTTTTGATACGTTTTTTTTGATTTTTTGATACGTTTTTTTTGATTTTTTGATACTTTTTTGATGAAGTTCACACCCCTTGAAAAAATCAATTTTTTTTATTGTCGTTATTTTTAAAATTTATTCATAATAATAGAAAAAAATCCAAGTTTCATCTCCTGATCCAACAACTCTCCTCACATTCATTTATTTTTCTTTCGAAGCGGGTAGACATCATCATCTCACTCATTCTTTTTCTTCGATTTCATTAAGAGCTCATGGCAAAAAGAAAGAAAGAAAATGTGTAACAATAGATTGTAGGGCGAGAGAATCTCATCAAATATCTTTCTTTTTCTGTTCAATTGTACAAACTACAAAGGCGCATTTCATGATAAAAAGAATTGCCAAAGTGAAGAATTTTCTAAGAAAATTCATTACGACTTTTTATCGATTTTTCTTTATTAGATAGAAATATCTATAATTTTAATTCATCAAGACAAATGAAAAAAGAGAAGAGAAACGAAAGTAGAATGTGTTTGTGCTGATATATAGGTTGAGGGGTGAGATGATGCTGTAGCTAATTATGTTGCTAATTATAGGCTGTTTACTCTCCCTTCTCTGCCATACGACGTGCACATTAATTTCAACTGACGTATATATAACTAGTCAAACACACAGGAAAGGAAAGAAGAAAATTTCTAAAAGGTGATGTGCACATATAAATATAAATATGTCGATGGTGGAGAGAGAGAAAAAAATCTCATTTTATTGGATTTCATTAAGTTTTTTTCTCATAAACAACGACAAGGGAGAAAAGTTTACATATTCACAGCCATTAATGTGTGTAGAAATTTCTTTCCAACTTTCTTTATTAGTTGAGGCACATTTATGTGTTTTATTTCAATGAATTTACTGCATTCATTGTACACCATTAATGTGAAAGCGCTGATATAAAAATAAATTTTTCTTTGGTGTGAAAAGGAATGGGTGAAAATTGAGAAAAATGTTTAAGATATAAAAAGTATTTAAAGCGCATTTTTATATTTGGATGGATAATAAAATTGAAATTGTAAATGAGCAATTCTCTAAATAATGTTTTCTACAAAAAACTCTACTACTTCAGTTCTTTTCTCTTATTATTTGCTTTTAGTCATCTAAACTGAATTTCAAACATTTCTAAGCAGTAAATGCAACATTTAAAACCAATTACAAAATATACAAGCTAAAAATAGATTTTTGACAGAAATTACTGAAGAATAAATTTCCATCACATTTTTGCTAAGTTTTTTCTTTATTACTGACTAAAATACTTCAAAAAATATATTTCAGGTTTTCAAAACTCTTCCTTATATTCAAACAATCCAAAAAAATTGAAAAATGTGGTAAAAAAATTCGAAAATCCATGTTATTGGCTCTTATTTAAGGAAGACAGCTAGTTTTTAGTTTCTAAAGATCAGCTTGAAGAGTTAAATGAATGTTTTATAGCAGAAAATAGCGTAAAATAGGAGCAAAATCCAGTTTTTGAGGAGTAAATAAAGCGACCGGGAACATTTTAAAATCGCTATTGACAAAATTCTAGGCCTAGACACCCAAATAAAGAGCAAGAAAGATGGAAATAAACCAAAAAAGATCAACAAACCGCTCTTTATTGCATTTATGTTGAACTTTTTTGCTCTTTATGTACAAACACACATTTTTTGTCTTTGCACAAAAAAGACACATGTTGGTCTATGCCTGAACAAAATATTAAAACAAATTTCTTATCCCAAAAGCAAAAAGTTTCTTAAAAAATTCTAAATAAAAGTCCTTCTCATGAGACAAAATGTAATTTAAAACTTCCTTAAATCTTGCTAATAGATGATGTAAAAAGAAAAAGAAGAGCATCCGGCTAATGAGCAGCTGTTAATGGACTTTTATAGGAAAAAAATTGTTCACATTTATGTTCGATATTTATTTTAATTGTAAATTATACGGAAATTTATCTGATTTTACGATTATTGCACATGAGAGAGACACTATTAGTGCTGATATTAATTATTATTTTCCTGAGACTGATTTTATTTTTAAAAGCTACTGATCAGAGTGGGCTGAATTGAGGAGAAATATTAAAAATAATGAGAGTCGATTTATAATAATCAAAAGAGTGTGAGTTGAAAGAGAAAAATGAAATTATTGCACAATGAAATTATTATTGCTGTGTGTATATGTCGATAACATTGATTTTATGGTTTTTACGTGATTCGTGTTTTTGCTTCGATGGTGTATGATATAATTAATAATACTCATTTCATGAATGAGCAATTTTTTGCTACTACTGCGATTGTTGTGCTTTTTAAAGAAAGTAATAAATCAAAAGATGGAAAATTATTATGAAATTTTTACAATAAATAAAAATGGACAATAATTCTAGTAAGTTAATTGTGCAGTTTAAAATTTTTAATTCACATTTCAGTTTCCTGAAATTTTTAAGCTGGATATTCCTTAATTCTAAATTCAAGCATTTTTTGACTACTTTCTTTCTCAATGAAGTGTAAAATCAGAAAAAGAATTATTTAAAAGAGCATAGAATAGCCTCCGACTCTCAACATCAAAGCCTAAAATTTTTTTTGATTGAAAAATACCTTTTATTACTTTGATTGTATTCAATTGATCATAAATAATACAGAAATTACTATTTACTCCTCTCAATTGATCGAAATATGCTCAAATAAAGTTCTATGAGAAATAAATTAAATTAACTTAATTTTTTGATTCCTTCATGCAAATCAAAAAACTAAAGAGCTTTCATGTCTTATTCAATATAAGATTTCTCAAGATGATGGACATTGGAGCAAAAAGGTCAAAAGCGTTTTTTTATCCTTTTGAAAAAAATGTAATCAAAAGACATCTATACGAAAAAGCCAGGCGTAGACACACAAAAAAAGAGCAAGAAAAATCAAATAAAAATCAAAAAAGATCAAATAAGATCAAAAAAAATCATCGTGTGTTCACGCCTGGGAAAAGAAGTAAAAATAATATTTCTACCCCAGCGTCTATCCCCTCGGATCTCACTTTATTAAGATTACTGCTAATAATAGAAGCACTTTTGTCTTGGCAATTCAGTTAAAATTTTGCAAGGCTAATTTTGCTTAAATCGCTAAAAATTGCGAAAATAGCTTAAAATCGCTTTGTTTTCATCAATTTAAATTTTGATTAACATTAACTTTGTATGATGGTTTTTAATTTTTCTTGTTTTAACTTATTCTTATCTTTTCATTTTCAATTTGCATTAAATTTCAAATTCAACAAAAATATAAAAGAAGTAAAAAATTAAATAAATAACCTTTTTTCTACTTCAATAATCGCTATCAATCATCATATTTCACATCTTTCACATACATCATGGTGTGAATATGACGCATTTTACAATAAATGTCTTACCCATGAGACATCATTGAACCACACAAAAAAAAAATCGAAATGAAATTTTTTTTGCTGAGATAAATCATTACATTTATTCACTTATACTCAATATTTTTTTAAGTCTGTCGTTCTTTTAAGCAGAGGATTCACAATGAATGCTTTTGACATTAACTTTATTTTCTCTTTCCATTTCTATTTTTGCCTATTTAACATTGTGCTTCAATTTCTAACAAATTTTCAAAAGATTGAACATCAATCTCAATATTTGAATTTTCTTCCACAACAAAACTCGCTTTTTCATTCTTTTATTTGTATTTTTTTGATTCTTTTCCAATTTCGCACTCGATTGATTTTCATTTCAGCATTTATTTTCATATTGTTGAAAATTTTTCTTACTTAAATTTTTTTGTTTTCTTTTCATCACTTTTGCTTATTTTATTCATTGTAAAGTTTTATTGGAAATTTAATGGTTGTTGAATTTTAGTGAAATATTATTGGAAATAAAGAAGTTAAGTTTTTATTAAAAAAGAATAAACATAAAAAATTCTGAATATTTAATTTTTTTAAAGAGTTAATTTCTTTTATTGAATTTAAATCAATTCTAAGCAAAATTTTTTCTTTCAAGCTTGTCTCTTTTTGCCGGTTTGATGAATTGAAGCTAAACCGATAGTAACAAAATCAAGAAAATTGATGACAAAATTAAAAATAATGAAAAACCAGACGCAAACACACAATAAAGATCAATAAACAAGACCTGAGAACATTTTGATTTCAGTTTTATTTCGATGTTATAATCGAAAAACAACACTTTATTCCTTTTATTTAGCCCAATAAAAATTGAATAAAACAAAAATTAACATGGTTTATTGAACTACTACAAAAATCAAAGAGTTCTCATGCCTTGGATTCTTGATTCTAAAAAGCAAAAAAATCATAAAATACAATTTATAGCAACTGGGTGCAAGAATTTGTTCTTTTTTACTCCCTTTTGAACTTTTTTGGATTTCCATGCCTAAATCATGATTGAAGTTTTTTTAAAAATAAAATTTATAGTTAAAAACAAGGAGTAAGATCTTTTGATACTTCAAATAAAAATCGATCTTAGTTATCATTGAAAAATCTAGAAAAATCAAAAATTTGTATGGAAAACATCAAAAAATCAATCAAATTTGATTTTTTGATGAAATTTTTGATTTTTTTGATACTTTTTTTGATTTTTTGATACTTTTTTGATGAAGTTCGTACCCTTTGGTTAAAAAGCTACAAATAAATTAAAATGGACAATACAAAGCAAAAAATGATCAAATGGAAGCAAAACATCAAGTTTGACAGAAAAAAGAGCAACTTGAAGCATCGTGTGTTGAAGATAATGAAAATCATTAATTAAAACTTATTTAATTACTATTTTGTAAACATCAAATCGAAGTTTTTACATTAAATTAAAAGCTACTTCAATATTCATTGACAAAATTAAAAGTTACTTATTGAATTCCCTTATAAATTGAAGTCACATCAACAACATGGATTGATTGATAAGTTCACATTTACTCACTTGTGTGTTAACAAAGGGAAAAAGCAATAACAAGCAAGAAAAAAAATTCTGTCGATATATGTCAATGGCACAAATTACATGAAATACTTTGCTGCAAATGCTCATTAATTTTTTGATAAGAAACATGTTTCTCGAGAGAGAAAGTTAGTCAAAGGTTTCTCAATATTAATTGAAAAGATGACCTTTAAGTATGAACAAATATTGGTAGCTGTAAAGAATTATCAATTGCTAATTAAAAACAAATCAATTTTTATTAAAATTACAATACAAAAAAATTCAATTAACAAAAGCAAACATAAAAATAATTAAAAAACAGAGCTTTGAAAAATTTTTTTCACATTTTATTTACATTTTAGCTTTATCACAGCACAAACACACTGAATTGATTATAATTTATAACATCAACATTTTATTGATCTGCTTTGAACAAGCAACATCAGCAGCAATAGCAAATGATAAATTTTCCAAAAGAGAGAAAATTTTGCTATCATTAATAATGAATTCACATTTATATTGAGATCAAAGCATGTAAATTTAATCAGCTTTCGATACCACAAACACACACACACACGCTTAATGGTAATATTTACAAGCATATTGTATTAACGTCATATCAATAAAATGCTTGCTTATGCTCGATATTTGCATGTTCACTATTTACCAAAAAATAATTCGAAAACTATGCAATATTTTGGTCTTTTTTATGATTTACTATGAATTTTAATTGCCTAAATTTGTTGTTACACAGATTCATATCATTACAAGCTTTAATGATAAATTTTTAACTAATATACATTTTATTCTCTTTTAAAACAGCATTTTCAAAAATAGGTTAGGTTATGATAATGATGATATTTTGCTGTTACTCCACTGTGAAGCGTAGGGTATTGTATTTGTCTACTTTAATTTGAAGCGTATTTGGTCGCACAACATAACAGACAATTCGATAATGTTTGTCGCTAGACCTTATCTTTTATCCCGAGAATACCAAAAATACATTACGCTTTATGTTTATATACCTTTGGTATACCACGGCAAGTAAACGGAAAGTCGTAACGTATTTTTGGTTTCTGGAGTATACTGCGTTCCCTCAGCTTTTTAAGCCAACGTCTTACCACTAACGCATCAAGGCAATTCTGAATTGTGTTAATAAATTAGATTAAAAGCTAAAAACTTTCAAATAATCAAGGCTTGAAAGCTATATCAATATTACAAGATTTTACAAAAATAAATTTCAACAAAATCGACAACTTACTAAAACTAAGGAAAATTAACTGGTGTAAATGATGCGAAATAGTTACTTTTTCTGGCAAAATAGTACACGAAATGTATAACAGTAAAAAATTATAAAAAAGATTTTTCTTGTCAAACATTTAAATTTAACCGCAATACCTCACATTTCTTTGATGTTCACCATTGAATTCTGACAAAAAACCAAATTATTCTCAAAAATCTAATTTCCCTCACATTTTCTCAATTTAACTCAACATTATTGTTAATCCTGAAGAAAATTTCCCAACCCTGCACGAGAAGCAAAATCAGATTGAAAGCAAACAAACAAGCTACATGAATGTTTATGAATGTGCATATGTGAATACATCTATATTATATTTAACAACATAAAAAAATAATAAAACAAATTTCAGCAGTAGCAGAATGCAAGAGAGAGTTAAGCATAAACGTGAGTAAAATATCATTCGTTAGCTGAGCTCAATTGCTTCACATAAATTACTCCACCAATGTACACAAACATAGAGTAATTTTTGCAATAAATTGTCATAGAAAATTGGTGTCGGTATGCAATTGGAGTGTGTTGGGTGTGTGTGGTGGATGCAAGATAAATTTACTTCAATGCGAGCTTTTCACACAAATATGTTTATCATCTAGATATCATTGCGAGAATATAATTCAATTATAACTCAACTCGGACATGAATAATTGCACATGTATCAAAAGTCACTCAACTTCATTAAACATGCCAAAGTACTTTCTCTTTTTGTAAATTTTATAGAGTTGCAGAATAAAGCACATGCATGCATGCACATGAATAAATAAACTTCATCTCATTTTTACAAATTTGTTTTTAAATTAGAGTAGACAGATATGAGGATTCATGGAAATTTATTGAATTTTTATAGTGCAGTTAGTCGAAATTCAAGAAATAAATTTTTAACGTTAATTTATGCATTTTAAAATTCAAATTTACAATGAACGTTAATTTATTAAAATAAAAACTTCACTAAAATATAAATTTTGTCTCAACTATTAAAAGAACAACAAAGATAAATTAAATTTTTACAAGAAATTCAAAATATTTTATTTGATTGAAATTCAATAATCAGCGGAATGAACCAACTCGATAAGTGCGACCAAGCAAAGAAGCATTTTTAGCATCATCTTCAACTTCTAAGATTGTTGTGTTAAGTTCTCCAAAGAATAATTGATCATCTTCACTTTCTTCTCCTTCTTTTTCCTCCATTTCTTCATATTGACCTTCTTCTTCTTCTTGCTCATATTGCTCATAATGCTGTTGAGGTTCAGTATAATGCATTCCATTTTGATTTTGAAACATCAAAGAAGATTGAGGAATACAAATGCAAACCATTTCATCTTCATCATTGTTTACTGCATTTTTGACATTTCGAATTTCTGTTGACTGACTTCGATTTTGAGATCTTGATCTGGACATTTGTTGCTTTGCTTTCATTTCTTCTTGTTGCTGTTGTTGTTGCATGTAATGTGGTCCACAAGTGCACTCCATTTTTAATACAAATAATTTAATTTGAAAAAGTTTTAAAAGAAAAAATTCAAAATTTGACTGCTTTGGATGAAAACCAGAAGTGAAATGAAATTTTTAAAATTTCAAAGAGTACTAAGATGAAAAATTTTGTTTCGTTAAAATTTGAATTTCCGTTAAAATTCAAAAAATTTCGTTAAAAATTAATTCATGTTGTTTTTCGCATTATAACTTTTCTTTCATGTCAATTTGCAACCTTTTATTACAATATAACTCTTACAGTTTTGAAAAAATTATATTTTCGTTTAAATATTTGATACTTTCATAAAGCTCATATTCCTTGCTGTAATCTAAAAATCAACAGCTTGGAGAAATTAAATATTATTATTCATATCTAAGAATCATTTATTAAATTTCTGTCTTTCTGTCTTCAGAGAAGTTCATTACAAAATATGTACGCGTTTGAAATAAACAAGAGAAAATAAATAATTTTTATGAGAAATATGATACAGTGTCAGCCACTCAAGTCACTTTATATGAATGTCAATATCCCAAAGGCTTTTTCTTTCTCTATTGTCCTTTCTCATTCATATATAAAAAGTTTCTGTGTATGTTCTTAACAATTATCATTCTCACACAAGACTTTTACTACTAACGCTATTGCTACATGTTTCATGAAAATGAACATTTCATATGTTGGTCTGGTTCGTTCGCTTTTTCATCATAAAAATTTGCTGTGCATACGAATTAAGATAAAGAAAAAAAAGAAGTGTTCAATGCCCGTTAGCTATGCTTGGACACTATGTAAAATTCTTTTATTTTTAGTAATTTTATTCAGAGCCCGAATTCGACTAAAAATTTGTACGTAAGTCGACTAAAATTAGTCGACTTATAATTTTTTAGTCGACTTCATGCTCTCAATTTTTGAGGTATTTTTGAAAAACAAACAATGGAAAATTTTTAATAATTTATCTAGTTCATTCACTTGTTTTATTTTTTACTTCTTACATTTTTTACGAATTTTTATCATATCTTACATATTATATGTGTATCTTAACTTTCCTTTTTTTATTTTTTCATTCTCTTTAAACATACATGAACATGAGAAAAAGCAAAAAAGAAATTTGAGTTCAATGATTTCATACATGTGTGCAAATGACATAAAGCTTTCTAACTGCTTTTCAAGCATCATTCTCCCCTTTCATAGAGTGGCTCTTTTATTAATTTAAAAACTGAAACAAATTTAAGGAATTTAAAATAATTGAAGTAGCATTTGCTAATTAAAATTTTAATTTGAGTCATTTAGAACTTCAAGTAAGTTGTCAGATCTAAAATATTCAAATTTTGATTAAAATCATACTCGAATAGACCATGATAACAAAACATAAAGAAAGTTCAAGGCATGAAATCTTTTTGGTTTCAGTTTGGTTTCGATAGCTCATTCATTTCATTCCATTTATTGAGCTCAGGTAGAAATAAATTTAAAGAGAAGTTATCATGTTTTAAGTCAAATATGCTTTATTAAAGTTCTACAAAAAACCAAATTTGATTCCGTTGGCATTTCTAATTTAATTCCAAATCAAAAACCAAAAAGTTCTCAGACCTTGAAAACAATATTTAAATGTTATTCAACTTTTTTAGTTTGTAAAAATATCGATTTGTCATAAATAAAAAAACCAGCATCAAAATCATTTTTGTGTAAATTTATGCATTATAAAATTGTAAATTTGTGTTTTTTTGTGGGTTCTTTTAGCAATAAAAGCTTAAGCTAGCCAAATCCATTTTTATGAGGCAAAGTGATTTTAAAAAAAGGATGTGATAGTAATAATTTTATTATTCTTTTATATTCGAGAAAATAATATTTTATTGTGGTCAAAATGAAGGTAAGAATAAAATTTGAATTTTTTTAAGAAAGCTAAAATCATGTCTCCATAAGGCTGAAATTATTTTTCATTTCTGCCATATTTACTTTTTTTCTATTTGCTTTCACTTTCACTTGTTAAATAAATTTAAATCATAGCGTAATATTTCATAGAACAAGAAAAGCGAAAGAAAAAAAAATTTAATATTTGCGTTGTATTTTAACATTTTTTGGGTGAATATTATCAGAGAGAGAGAAGAAATAAATTTATTGTATTAACGTATAGATAAATAGACTAAATGTTTTAAATAATCAAACTAAAACTCAAACTTCATTGGTTTATGTAGTAAATGACAAAAAAGATAAAAATACGAGGTCAACACACACAAACAAAAAGAAGAGGAGAAAAATTTTTGCTTTTAAAGCTTTTATGTGCGCACTGAAGCATAACAATAGTCAAAAACTAATATTTATTCATTCTTTCGCATAAAAATAACAAATAACTGAATATAGTTGCAGTCACTTTGTGACATCAAAAAATAAAATAAAAATATTTTTAGACGAGGCTTTTCAATATGCAGTAAATTGAATTTGTTTTCGGGTTGACATGTACAAATAGAGAAAAAAAAGTTAATTGAAAACAATATTGAAACTGATATTAACTCAAATATGTCAGTAAATGAAAAAAAAGGTCAAATGTTTTATTTTTTTATGTCACAAATTGATTTTTTGCACTCTTCACAAACTGTTGGCATTTATTTATTTTTTTTTTTTCGGTAAATTGATGTTGATGGATGAGTCAAGTTAATTAAATTTTATGCAACAACTCGAAATGAACAAAAAAGGGAAATATTTTTTTTGTTATTGAAAAAGTTTTAATTTATTATTTACATTTATTCAGGATTGTTAAAGTAAAATCTACTTTAGTAAATTTTACCTACATCTATAGGTAGATTTAACCTACAGCAGGTGTGATCTACTTTGTAGGTGGACCTACTTTTACAAAAGTAGAATCAACTTTTACAAAGGAGATCACACCTAATATAGGTCAAATCTACTTAGTAGATTCATCTACTTTAACAACCCTGCATTTATTAATTTAAAAATTTTTAAAATAAAGGAAACAAAAATTTAAAAAAATATTTCTAAAATAATGAACAAAACAAATTTCATTTTCAAATTTAGTTTTTTTAGAATAAATACGACTTCATATTTTCTCATAAAAAATTACTTCGTCAGTGACCTACAAAAAGACATAAATTTGTACCTAAATTAAATTTAAAACTGTGAAAATCAAAATTTGTAGGAATGTTTTCGAGATCAAGAAAATTCAAATTAAAATCTTGTTTGATTGAATTCGTTGAACCTTTAACCTAGGCGAAGAGACTCCGATTAATCGCAAAAATCTTAAGAACCGCCGATTAATCGGAGTGTCTTCGCCTTGCTTTTAACAATGTTTCAAATCAATGAGGAAATTTATTAATTACAAGTATTATACAAATATTTTTACATTAAATGAATTTTCAATTAATAAATTTCAAATTCTTTTCTAATTTTTAGAAATATTTGTCTTATTTTCTTGCACAATCATAAACCACAATTGAAAAATTTTCAAATTGATTTAAGAAAATTCTCAAAATTCTTCGCTAATGACACAAATTTAAAAGTTTTGCTTCAATGCTTTCTCCCTTAGTGTGTGAGGCAATAAATTGAAAACCAACCACAGGCAAATAATTTTAGCTTGCAAAACACGTTTCACTGAGGTGTATTATGAACACAATTAAACAATTGTCTGGTAATTAGCGCGAGGCTTCTTTAATTACTTTTGCCTTCGAGCTGGATTAAATGTAAAGCTATGGTAATCGCTATTAGATATGAATTTGCATTATAATAACTTGTTGGTTGGTTACTGCTATTGCTCATTTGCTTTTGTTTCACTTTTAAAAGAATTTTCAAATAGCATTAAGAAAAATTGTATATTTTCATGGATTAAGAAAATTTTTTAAATTTAAAAGAAAATCATTTTGCATCAATTTTCAATATCTCAATTAATTTTTAAAGAGAATGAACTTTTGTTTAAAGTGCATTAACGTATTGTATTAGAATCTAAAATGAAAGTTCTTTCCTTTAATTAATATTACATCATAGAACTAATAAAAGTAATTTTTATAAAAAATATTTCATTAATTCAAAAACTCAAATTTCCAAGGCAAAGACACTCCGAGTAATCGCAAAAAATCGTAATAATTTTAAAAATTGCCGATTATTTGAAGTGTCTTTGCCATGCAGTATTATTCTACTAAATGATAACAAAACTAGAAACACTCATCCTCTCTAGTCTTTCATTTGCAGATATTTGCAACTAAATCTAGGTTAGTATTTTGTAGATCAAAAAATGAAATATCTCTCTATTTAATCTCCATTTATTCTGTGTAAAATATTGACTTAAATTTCATTCACTCATTCATTCACTTTTATTGAAACAAAGAATTCCATTAGAGAAATTAAACAAAAAGCATTTCATTCATTCATCATTGAAGAAATCACTGCAAAAGGATTCACATGTGTGTTTGTACGAACATTAATTCCCAACCATCATTTTGCTTAGTACTCGAGTGTCAGAGATGAAAATATTAAAAGTTATTATTATAAATCTTTCTGAAATGTGCAAATATTGATATCAAATAAATCCTAAATAGAACACAAAAATGAGTGCGAAAGCACTGAAAATGAATCCATGCAAAAAGTCAAGCTTAGATGAAAGAATTTTTTTTAATATTTCATGAAAGCACTCTTTTCTGACACATATAAGATGAAAAACATTGAATGAAACGTGTGCGAATAGTAAACAGCACAAATTTGAATGCTTTTAGTGAGTGCGAGGATTATAATGTCTAAAAGAGAAAGAAGATTTATGTGAAAAAGCAAATGGACTTGCATGATGATGTTTCATTTTCTCATTCCTTTCTTTTTTCTAATTTCCAGTGAATATATAGAAAAATTTATTACTTAATTTTTAATGTTTAAAAAAATTTAGAAGTGTTTTAGAAACAAACTAAAAAGTAATTTATTTATTTCTTAAAAATTTATTGAAATCATTAAGTATATTCAGTTTTACAATTTTAATCTCTTTTCTACAATATAATTGACAAATTTGAAAAAATTATTGCTCAAATTTAAAATATTTTTATGTTAGATACTCTTTTAGAAGTCTTAATGCTTATTCAAAATAATAAAAAAGAATTATTTTGCAAAAGAATAAATTCCTTGCTCACTTTGGTGAAATCAGTTGCTTAGTTAAAAGCTTCTATTACTCAGTTGAAAGTCTTTATTGTTAAGTTTAATGAAATTTTTTTTATTCTATGGGATAGACAATAGGCAAAAAGGGCAAAACAGCAAAATTTCTGCCCATTTTTCATACAAAAAGAGTAAAAAGTGTAAAAATAAATTTTTTTCCCTGTGTCCATCCCCTCGGTTTTATTAATAATTTTGAAATCTACTCATTCATTCCATTCTTTTCGATTATTGTTTAATTGTTTATTTTTAAAATTAGTTTGGTCAATTTTTGATTTTTCGAGAAAAAAAGATTCACTGGATTTTCTACACACAAACACACTAAAAAATAACATTTTTTTTCGTCTCTAAATAGTGCGAAATGTATGCAAACCTGCACTCGATTTTATATTTTTTTATTTTCAATGCTTTTTAGCACAAAACGAGGATACACAGTGAGAAAAAAAGGAAAGTGTGCATCGAATATAAAAAAAGTGCATAACAAATCGAGATTTCACATTCAAAAACTTAATTTTATGCAAAAATATGCATCAATGCGTTCACATGTAAATATAGTACAAAACGAGAACAAATAAAGTCTGCATGAAGTGAAAAAAAA